>VWYI01054165.1:0-29045 GCA_013399455.1 Anthoscopus minutus
GTGAATAGTGTTGGAAAATCTTTTTTTTTTTGAAGGAGATATGCAAGATCTGCTGCAAAACCCAGCGGTTCAGCTGCAGATTTCTCAAAAATTATTAATATCTGAGCTGAGCTGTGGAGCCAGTGTAACTTCAGGGTCCAATGATTATGAAGGAAGTTATGAACCTTTTGACAGGGGAGTTCATTTTACTTTTTCTTCCTTAAGACCCCTCTGAAGACTGTATAAACCATTTTAATATAAAAAGCCAAAGTTATGCAAAATGTTTACAAGGAAACCAAAACCATACTACAGATTTTGAATCCCACATGGGGTTGGTCAATGCTTGCACACTTTTTGTGAAAACTGCTTTGAGAGAAGTCAGGCTGATACATGGTTTCAAGTTGGAATTATGGGGAGCAGAATTCTTGGCTGAGTTTCATGTTGCATGCTCTGAGTTCATTTCAACCTGAGAATTATGCAAAATTGAAAGCATGAAAATTCTTATGGATCAATACTGGGAAATGCACTGAGGAACTGTTTCCATGATTCCTTAGAGCTTCAGGGCAAGCATTTGGTGTTGTTTAGTGCACAGAAGCTATTTGTGATTTTCATTACTAAGGTCTTCAAGAAAACTCTACTTTGATGAATTGCTGCAGATCACTTTATACAGTTGCTCTATGTTTATTTTCTTCCTACCAACATATTGCAGAAATGAAAGACTTAACATAAACATTGGCCTAAGTATGTATAGCTGATTTAAAGGAAATATAAGATGGAGATATATATTTCTAGAGTTGAGATGCAAACTGGATTTTGAAGTACCTTTTGGATAGCCCCAGAAATCACAGTAAAAATGATCCTTCTGGTGTGCAGTCATGTTGAGGATCAGTCATGAGAAAAACCCAAAATATTTAGACATGCCCAAGGAATGGGAAGTGGGAAAAGACTAGAGAATTCTCTAGAAAATTCACATAGCTAGAGTAGTATAGTGTAGAGTTTTGAGGGGGAAGAACAAGCATAATACAGAAAACTGATATCCTGTCAAAAGATGGAGAAGACCTGGAATAATTTAGGACCCGGAAAGAAAAAGTTGTGGCATTAGGTTTTCCAAAGGCATAGAGTATGTGGGAATAAAAAATTACCAAAAAAACTAAACTAAAATAAAAAAGAAAAAAAAAAAGAGAAAATGTAAAAATAAAGAACTATGTGTGTAAAAAGGTAGTTCAGTGTCACCTCAAAATGTGTCCTTTAGCACTTACTTTAGTTTGTAAATTCTGTCCATAGCTGGCATCAGTACTGCAGGAATCCAGTGAAATTTACTTAGAATTCCAGAGGCTACAATTTCTGGATGAATAAAAGCTCATTAGCAGAACCATATGCTGCTTACTGGAGAACTCTTACTGTAAGTAAGAATAATAGAAACAGTACCAATGCGTGAACAAGTCTCTCTGCCTTTTCACTCTCTTGGAGGCCAACCTGCCAGTGGACATCAGGGAGTAGAAAGAAAAGTTCAGAAAAGAATGTGAGTCTTTTATTACCTGAAGACAGCAGGCAGGAGAAAGAGACAAAGCCCAAGTCTTCCAGTGCTTTCAAGTTCACAGCAAAACTAGAAGAGTTTCTGATGGAAACAAGTCCCAGCTGCCTAAAGCAGAAATACAAAAAAGGCAGAGTAGGTAGCAGTACTAAAATGCAAATAATGAGGAATTTACCATATTGCAAATAGATAAACAAAAACACTGGACACTGAAAAGCAATAAAAAAAAAAAAGATATTTTAGTATTTTTGGAATGACCTCTCAGCATGAGTATATATGACTGTCACTGAGGGTTCCTGTTTACCCATTTAACCTATTTTGTTTTTAATCTTATTTCACTTTCAGCTTCCAGATGCAAATATTTGGGAAGTCTGATCATACACTTAGTAAAGGAAAATAAACATCTCCACAGCCTCAGATGTGTTTTGGTATTTTTTCATACAACCTTATCTCCATATCCTCAATTGTTTCTTAAGTAGTTTTGCAGTACTCTTTTCATGTCTATGAAAGACTACTCAAGCCAATTAGAGGTCATCATAATGCTCATGAAGTTTTAAAATAAATATAAATATTTTATTTCCTATCCAGACATTTACTGGAAGTCTGCAATCTTTCATTGATTTCCATGTATTAAACATTGATGTTTAATACATTGAAGTTCCCCAGGAGTAATAGATAACTTAGAGATTTTGCTTACATTCCATCACTATAGAGGATGTAATTTCCATTATACAGATTGAATGAAGTAGGCTTGGCAAAGTCTTAACATTAAATTCTAAAATGCATAGTTTACAATACCTCTCCCTGTCAAAAAAAAAGGAAGGGAACCTTTGCTAAGGGTATGTATATCAAGAATAAATGTTCTTGATGCTGGAATACTAGGAGAGAATATTTTGAAACAAATACATCTCAGAATCCTTAGAAAAGGGTGTTACAGAGTGTAATGAACATAAAAACTGTGAAAAATAATTTGATTTTTGCCCTTAAAATAAAACCAAGCAAGCTGGTCTATGTTCTAGCAAATTGAAGATTGAAATCAGAATGTGCCTGTCTTTTAATTGAATTGATGAACTATTATACTGAGAATCTGGAGATAATATCAGAGGGAAGTATTAGTGGACATTCATGCTTTGAGTTAAATATACTGAGAAGCTGGGAGTCTTTTGGCTTGAAGTCATTCTTAGCTTTCCAGCCCAAATAGTAATAACAACAAAAAAAATCTTTCCTTTTTCTTATTAAATCCATCTACTGTAAATATCACCTAGCAGCTGTACAGCCCACTTTATCAGGAAGTGTGCTTGAGTTCAGATAAAGTTTGTTATCTCTACTGAAGCCACCCTGTTAGATAGCAGCAGCCCCATGTGTTTGCATAACACAGAAAATATCTTCTTCAACACATAATTCCTTTTCTCTACAACGTTAAATCTGAAAATCAGTTTTCCAGTGAAACAACATCCCCAAGGAAACAGAACTTACCCTCTGTTTGCACCATCCTATACCCAGCAACAGTGAACTTGCCAAGCAACCTTGGTCACAGTCCTAAAGCAGCAGCAAGTTGTGTCTCAGCTATCTGTCTTGCACTGTTACTTCAGTTTTTCTCATAACAATATGTGGAGTGGAGAGCTTCTGAAAGACTAGATAAAATCAAAACTAGATAAAATCTGTTTTGAGCAAGGTGACTGGCAGCCTTGCTGGTCAGATTTGCAGTCTATCTCAACACAGGCCAGGTAACAGAGGTTCCTAAAAACTGAAAAATGCAAGAAAATTTTTCAGGATGTAGGGGAAAACGACTGTAGATGCCTGATCTCAAGGCCTGTGTAATGGAGAAATTCCTTAATGAGTCTGAATTCTGGTCTGATCTCTTCCATGCTCCATTTCAGCACAGACATTTGTGAAGGTTGCAGCTTCTCATAACTAAGAACTGGTGGTTTGTGGATTTCACAAGTCCTGTCTGTTTTGTAATCTTTTTTGAAGTTAATTTTTGTCAAGATCATAATTTGATTCATATTTCGTATGTTTTATCTTATATTTCACCACTAAAAAAAAGTCTACAACCCACCCCACCAAAAAAACCCCAAAAAACAACCCCCCAAAAAACCCTTCACAAGAAAAAAGACCGGGAAATAAAAGACAGGTAGACCAATAAAATAAAATAGAGAACAAAAGAGAAAGAAAATTACCTTTACTAGTAAATACTTAGAGTTGACCAAAACACTCTACACAGTACCCCCTTCCTATCTACCTTTGTCTTCATGCCATGGTTGAGAAGGAATGGGATCTATAATCAGCAAATTTTAATCTCACTTTGGATGAGAAAGAATTACATATTCCTTCTTTTTTATTTTAGTATAAGAACTCAACATACAAATGGCTAAATTCCCCACTGACGGAATTATTTCATGATGACAGGCATGTCTTTTAAATAAACAATCTCTCCAAGTATATTTGAAAATAAGAGATGAAAATGAGTTATTTTAGAAACTGAAAGTTTACATTATGACCTGATATTCTGAAGCCCACAGTAAATTCTGTAATAAAATTTACTGCCATAGTGTTTCTCAAAGCTAAGAGAGGACAGAAGTTTTAGACATTTTAGGGTTAAAAAGGGCTGGCAGAATTAAAATGAATCATAGAGAAAGGGGCCAAATGTTTCTCAGACATGTCCGCATGTAACTGATGAACACTTAATCCTTCAGTAACAGGTTAACCTGCTGCTCTTTTCTAGCCATGAGAAATGTCACCATGAGGAGTTCCCTCACTCGTCATTTGAACTGTGTCAATCTGCTCTAATGAATTTGTTTCAAAGCCCAAACTAGTTTACATACTGAAGCACTAAACCACCTAATTTTCACTCTCAGCTGCAAACATTTTATTCTCAAATCATTCTTCCCTTATCACCTCTTTCTTAAATGCTTTCCCAGAGACTGATGTCTAATGGGAAATGTCTGCATTGGGGAAACTACTGATGGGTGAAGAAGGGAGAAGAGTCGGATTGGAAAAAAAAAATCAAGTTCTTTTGTAGTTTAATGTTTTGCATTCAGAGACTTGTTACTTGAGTTACACTTACTGTTGCAATTTTTCATTAAACGTCAATGCACCTCAGATGGTTGTGTACTCTGCTCCATCTTCAGATGAGTGCTTTAACCTTTCAGATAGCATCACATGAAACAGTGGTTAAACTACTCATCTGAGAGGTGAGAAACTGAGAAGGTGTAGAAGCCCAGAAGATAAGGGGCTAATGTGTATGTCTCAAATGCTGATAGCCAGATAGCTGTGGAGCCAACCAAGGATTGTTGGGAATTAAAGCCAAAGATTGTTGGTAATAACACAGTGTGAGAAAGAACAGGATATGGCTGGAGAAGGGGGCTATATGGGAGTAGGGCAGCACTTTTCTTGGAAAAATGTCCTTGTTCTCGTTGTTGGAGCACAACACGGCACAGGAATAAGATTGAGAAGCAGACATGAACAGTAGGGGCAGGAATCAAGACCAAAGTCCCCTTACTCATTTCCAGAAAGGTCTAGAAGAATGAATTGCACAAAGCTAATTTGGATAGGAAGCAAGAAATGTATCTCTAGGATGGGGAAAACTCATCTATAAAAAGGCAGGCCCATGAAGCATGCAGGCACTCCCAGTTGGAATGAGACTGGATCCAGGGCTAGTGATCTCTCTTTCTCTCTTTCTTGCTTTCCTTCTCTCTCTTCTCCATTTTAATTAATCTCTCTTTTTCTCTCTTCCTTTCACCCTACCCTTCTATCTAAACCCCTCTTTGCATGCTTGTACTAAAAGGTCAGGGTCTAACACACCAATTTCCATGCCAAGTGTGCAATTTACTAATAAAAATTTTGCAGCTGTTGTGGAGCCTCTGACTTCTGTTGTTCCTTTTGATCATGAGTACAAGTCTTTAGAGTTCCCTTTCTCTTATGAGTGGGATACTCTTAAGAGTAATATCACAGAAGGGAGGTGTAGAGCAAAACTTCTAAATTATTTGCTTTACTCCTGAAAGAATAGGATGTCCAAACTGTAAGTCTGTACTTCCCATAACTTTGAATGGACCAAGCATGTACTTGTTTGCATTCAGTTTGCTGGTGAGAAACATGAAGATGACAAAAAGTATTCCCCCAATGCTTTGGTAAATCACTGCTGTGTTGCAAACAACCCAGAGCCAACTTGAGACACAAAACCAATGATGAAGTACAGCTCTCAAAGCAGTGGAATATAGGTCTTGGTTTTCCTTTCAACCCAAATTCTGGGGGAGGCATTTCTTTGAGAGGTTCCATCACAGACTTCAGATCAGGCCCTGCAGCATGTTGGCATACCTGGTAGTTGGCTACTGTCAGAGTGTAAGGGAGTGTGGGTTCACAGTTGTGTGTGCTGCACTGACAATACCAGTGAGTAAAACCAGATTCATGAACATCAATGACCAGCCTTCAGAAGCACATGTTCATTTGTACTTTAACCTGGAAGGCATGGCTTCTGTTTGATTATGGGTGTTGCATGGCAACATATTTTCAAAGCCTAGCAGAATTTGGCATTTTATCTTTCAGTGGCAGAAAATTAACTCTCAAGAAGATTTCTGTGTGATCAAACTTTTTTTGCAAGACCAGAATCTTCTGTTCTATGGGGAGTTTAATGATTCTGCAGTGTTGGGTTTTTGTAGGCTATTTCTTTTCCATAAGAGATGTTGTTTCCTAAGTCTACGAATTTTCAGCCAAAATCCCTCTTCCCCTGCTGATCTGTTCTTTGTCAACTTTATGCTTGGATCCTAACCTCCAGCAGAGGGATGGAAACATTTCAAGGATGGGCAGAGTAACTCTTTTATGGATATTATTTGTAAATTGCTCTGGGATGGTAGGCACTTTATAAATAAAAGATATCATTACTATTAAACTGTCATTCAGCATCCTCTTCAATTTATTTCTCTTGGGAGTAATATGGAAATAATATCCACCATAAAAACTGGTTGATAACATCTACTGTAACAGCTGGTATGCTGACTTCTTAGACAGAAGTGGGTTCTTATATGAAGTTTGACAAATTAAAACAATGGTAGACACTGCTTAAGTTTCTGAACATGTAGTTCAAGCGTCTTTTGTCAACAGATTTTCTGAGTACCCTCCTCACATATTCCTGATGATCAAGAGCTCTTGATTGTATTAAACCATATGTTTGTGGTAGTGCCTACCCAGTTTAGGCAATAGATTCAGCCCTCCTCATGCAGTCACATGGCTGTTTAACATTTGTTTGTAGAGACCTTGGGAGTGTGGGCTGAGGGGAAAGAAGATTTGACTGAACTAAGGGAAAAACATTATTTTGCCAAATGTTTCTTTCTGCAGGGAGTGAATGAGGAGGTAATGGTTTAAGTAAGAACAGGGCAAGCTAGCGCTACAGCCTTCTGAAGCTCAGTAGAAACAGGCTAGGGAAGGCAATGTACACAAAGCGTTAAAGACATCTGCTTCTCCCATAAAAAGAAATAAATTGTTCACTGCATCCATCATTAACTAGGTTCTTTTGGGAAAAATAGCTATAGAGATCCTGAGAGTCTCCATTGGAAAAATCGTGTGTATGTGTTGGTCTTCCTGTAGGAAGACTGGGACTTCCTATGATAAGAAGCACAGCAAATAAAGCATTTATTTCCAGAAAATATCCCATCCCAGCCACAACCTGAGTAGGGAGCTGAAGGTGAGCAAGGATGGAGGAAAGATTTTCATTTGGGACTTGGTTGATCACAGTTCACCTGTTTTTATCCCAAAGAAGAGCTGTCTATGCAATTCAGCTGTTGCTGAACAGAGTCTGTTACGAATCCAGACTTGGCTAGTAAAATCTCTACAATAAAAACATGTCTTTGATGTCCAGCCCAGTATATAAAAACCAAAACTATGCTGTTACCAAGGTGAATGGGTGAATGGTTTGGGTTAACATCTGAGCAGTTACAAAAGTCACAAGCTTGGAGAGATTTAAAAAACCAATTGAAACATCCATTGAAAGCCAGGTTTCTGGTTTAAATTTAAAAGAAATGAAAATATCTAATATATTTTATGGAGTTGTCAGGCATGAAATTGCATCTTTGAGAGTCAGAAAAGCACTGAGAATTTGATACATGTATCTTAGGTAATGACATACAAATAAAAGAGATAGCAAATGATTCATGATGCAGTATACTAAATACCAGACTATTCAGCAGGGGAGATGTATGTCTGAAAATAGCATGTGGCATGATTATGATACTGTTCTTCCTTCTGCTAAATGCATACTAAGAGAAAAAGTACACATGACAGATTTACCCTCATGTGAGAGAATGATCCCCCCCAAAAAAAAGATAATCACAAACTTTCATATAGAGAAAAAAGTGTGTAAGAAAGGTTTTTATTTTATCAGATAAAAAACTGTTTGAAGGGTTTGTGAACTGAGGCAAATTAAAGCACAATCAAGTTCTCAGCATTATGAATCTTTGTCCCCCTCTGTTGGCTACAAAGCTGCAGAGGTCTGTGAAGCATTTAGGTTGAAAAGGAAGGGGGGGATTGTTTTTGCTGTTCTATCTGTCTTGTTTTAAATCCAGACAGGTGCAAGTAATCCTGGACTATTCTTGCTGCTTCACTGCTAACAAGCCATACAGGAATATCCTATTTAATGAATTATACCTCATAAACCTAATCACAGAGCATTTCTGGCTGTGAGTTGTCTTTTGTGTCTCATGGGTCTTAATGGAGGTGGAGGAGGCAGAATCCTTTCCATGTGGCTAAATTATTTGCTTCAAATGGCTTTTTCATGGATTATCAGGGGAGTGGATATTGGTATTTCAGTCTCAGAGGTGCTTTTTTTCAAAGACAGTTATGTCTGTGTTCATGCTCACACCTGTGTGCTTGTGGGGTGTAGAGTGGAAGGGCACTTTTTGCCTGCTCACATTACAATTCAGAAGGAGGATGATGAGGGTCAGACCTTTTCCATTGTGTAGCTTTATTGTATCATCTTGCTGAAATGCCAGTTATTCTTAGCTGCTTATTAAAAGCTAACAAAAAAGTGTAGAAAGTGAGTCTGTTGATTCATGAAAGTACAGATTTGTCCAGAGGTCAAGGTAAGCATTAATTAGGGATAGCCAGAGTGAAATACATGGCTGAAGTCACCAAAGCTGTGCATAACTTCTAGGTATCTGTGCACTATTGGCCAATGCATTGCTTTTAGTCACCCAGGTATTCCAAAAATTGCAGAGACAGAAAGTGCTTCAGAAAAAGAAACACCAAAAGCAAGCACATTAAATGAGTATTTGCCGAAAATGATAAGAAAAACTCAGGATTGATGTGATTCTGAATATCTCTATCTCTTTCTCTACAGTGCTCTTATTACTAACCTAAAAAATAAAAGGCTGAACAAATCATTCCTGGTCACAAGAGGAAATGATGATATCAAATCTTTATCCCCAGTACCATCATCTAATCAGAGGCCTTGCTTGGGAGAAGTATAGTGTGGAGGGCACTTCCTTGGCCTTCTGAGTTTTGGTACTTCAGAGTAGGGAAGAAATTTTTTCTTTTCCTTGGTGGAACTGTATGTGGGGTTCATGCACCTGAAGTGGCTATTATGAGCCTGTTTCCCTCAGGAATCTAAGATGAAAAATCCATTGCAGATGGTATTCCAGCTGGTGTCAGCAGAAATAACAGGTGACTTTTCACCAACTGGTACTACGCTATCATCTGGATCTCAAACACAAACCACAGATACTGGCTGGGAATTTTAACCTGCTTCTTTACTGCTTAAACTGAATTGCCAGAGATAAAAAATTGCATTGTTTTATTACCCATATCATCACTCCGTAAATATTTATGCAAACTCATCCCTCAAAGAGTTTATATTTGCATTTATTTGTTTCAGTGTAACAACTCTAAACCACTTTTAAGATCTGATGTTCCTTCATTATTCTGAATACACAGGATCTAGTTAAAAGCCCATGACAGAATGAATCTTTGAAGCTAGTAGACTCTGGAAAATACTTATTTTGTTCACCATGAGAGTGTAAGAGTTGTTTTCCCCAATATATATATAAACATTTCTAAGGGTGTTATGCTAATTTTTATGTGTTATCCCATCATTACTGAGATTGCCTACACAACCATCACTGTGTATGTCACAAGCACAGTGCAATTACATAAATGGACCCATGTCTGACACTAAAACTAGCATTTTGGAAAATATCTGTAAATCCCACCTTACGTCACAGAGAGGAACACAAAATGCAAACCCCTGGAGCTTTAGTTATATTCACTAACTCACTGACTTGGGAAAAAGCTGTGCTAGAGAAGACTACTGGATTATTGTTAATGGGGCATACTAGTCTACGTATTTATCTTCTCATTGAGCCTAATAGGAGGCAGAATTGTACCTTCTGCATGACTCTGCAGTGCTGCTGCAGGTCTGTTTGCCTGTCTGCATAAGACAGCTGTAGCTTCTGAAATGACTGAAATCCCCTACAAACATCTAATTTCAAAGCATCTAAGTATGGAGAAAAGTGAGAGGTGATAATGTCAAGATCCTTGTGTCTAACTACTAAGTCCAGGAACATCTTTCATGATGTTCAATTTGTGAATGATCAGGAAGGGTTAAATCTTCAGGAATGTTAGAATGATATATCTTTGCACACTCTTTGTGACAGCTTTCCTTTTATTTATGGTAATTGGGAAGTAATGGTACTCTGTCAGGTCACCTGTGAAACATCTGGCTTTGGTAAAGTAGTGCATCAAAGGAGTTAAAATTTATTTGACGCTGTTTGGCACAGGTCAGAAAACGTTTGGCTGTCAATACACCAGGTAAATTTATGGTTACTCATGGAAAGAAAGAAAGATTTTAGCAGATTTCAGAGAAATAACAATGCTCTTTTCCTTTGAAAAATATATTGGATTTTCATTTTTGTTCAAGTCAACTTCCAGCAACAGATACAAAATGCACCTGGTTTTGGTTTCGATGGCACAGTACAGAGTAATATCTACACCAAAATAAAACCCAAAAAGCTATCCCTTGAAAGGGAAAATTTTTGTTTAGATCACTCTCTATAGAGTAGATAAAAAATATTTCATGTCAATGAAATGCCCAAGCTTAAATTTATGTCTTAGCCAAACCTCTTTCTGAGTACTATACTGATTTACTGTAACTTCCTCTAATTGTAGACAGCAATTGCAGAATCACAGAATGGTTCAAGTTGGAAGGGACCTGTAGAAGTTATCTGATCCAACTTTTCTGCTCAAACAGAGTCATCCAGAGATGGTTTCCTGGGACCAGGTGATTTTTAAATTTCTTCAAGGATAGAGACTCCACAACCTCTTTGCATAACCTCTTCCAACGCTGTCATCCTCACAGTACAAAAGTGCTTTCTAATGTACAAATGAATCCTTCTATGTTTCAGTTTGTGCCCATTGTCACTGTTCCTTTCACTTAAAGAACCGTGCTCTCATTTCTCTCCATTAGGATATTTAATTCATTTATGAGATATCTTAGAGCTGTCTCTTCTCCAGGAAAAACTCCCAAGTATCCCAGAAGAGGTGCTGCAGCCACTTTACCAATTTAGTGGTCCTTTGATGGACTTTCTCCAGTATATCCAAGTCTCTTTTGTCCTGAAAAACCCAAAACTGTAGATATGGCCTCATCAGTGCTGACTACTCAGAGAATACTAAACCCTCCAATAGCACCCTTGTTGATGCAGCCCAGGATACCTTTGATTCAAGAATGTGTTGTTAACTCAGGTTCAATTTGATAATTTTTTTCAGTAGGCATCAGATTCCCTGCTTTGTCCAGTTTCTCACATTTCCTTTTGTCCAGCTGCTTTTTCCTGCAATATTCAGAGCAAATTAAGGTGAGAGCTCTTTTATGTGTTTTTCTGAGTGAGTTTTTTTCAGGTGAAATATTTCTATTTTAGTGCATCAGATAGTAGCAGATTCCTTCTACAGGAAATACACAAAAGTGATTTTTCTTCTTTTTAATTTCTACTGCATGCTCAGGGTAGTACTGTACTCCAGTTTCAGCAGTGCCTTCACACTGATACACATGCCTGTGCTACAGACTTATCATGATACAGGCACCAAATAGTGTTTCTATTCTGCCTTCTCATTCGTGCAGACAGTTTGGAGTGTTTGCAAGCAAAAATATATGAATGGGATGTTATTGGGGTCAAATGAAGGTGAAAGGTGTTGTTTGCTGAAAAATATAATTTAGCAGGTATTTCCCTTTAGTGCATCTGCATCTCTAAACTCAGAAATATGAGGAATCATAAAGATATTTTGAATTATTGGAGCCATTTTGAATGATTAGGAGCCATTCCATGAAGTGACATTGTCTCTGTTGTATCAGAAACCAAGAGATATGACTGTTCAGACCCTTCCTAACTTTACAAAAATTGTTTACCAGTGTGAGTGTAAAGGCAGGGTATAGCAGGCAAGGCTGCAGTTCTGTCCAGAGGCAGATGATGGAGTCTGTTTGGAGCAGATCTACTGATCAGTGAGAGTGGAAGGACAGAGGTGGTGTGGAGAGTGCTGGAGTCTGCCCTAGGTCTGCTTGCCACCGGAGGACTCTGAGGTGGTGCTGGCAATTGATGCCTGATTCAGAGAGGGCATCTCTGCACACTGGGGTCTGGCTGGCAGCATCAGCACCTTGGCTCTCTGGCAACCTGCACATTCATGAGCTGAGCAGAAGTCCATGGCTATGTAGAGGTTTTGCTCCTGCTGCAAGTGGGGGGCCATCCTCACAAAATGCTATCTTACCATGGCTCTAACAGCCATGAAGTGTGAGACATGAAGGAAGACTTCAGTCTAAAATGAAAAACAAAGCTCTAATATTGAAAATCCTTCAGCTTTTTCAGTGTATGTGAAGAATGAAATTTAAACAAATCTTGGGCTTACTGATGGTTTATGAGATTATTTTGGAACTCATTACTTCGGTATTGTCTGAAGGCAGTCAGAATTCAGAATCTGAGACAGAATTATCTTGATAGTAATTTCATTTGTGCCATCTCATGGTCTAGGCTTGTGTTGAGGCTCAAAGTATGAATTTGATGGAAACTGCTTCTCTCATTTAATCAAATTCACTGGTGAACTTGGCCCAGGAAAACTAATTCAAAATTTCATGGGGGTATTTGAACAGTAGTTTGAAGTTCAGTTTACAGCAGCAGAAAGTGGACAACATTTCATAGAAATGTTTCAGAGAAATTTTAAAGTGGGTAACTTGGAAACTGGAAATAGATGGTGCAAGACTTCTGGAATTGCTAGCTTTCTGAATGAATAACATTTTCATCCAGTATTTAGACTAGTTTTTATGATGCTGTAAAGATTAGGCAGAAACCCCCCTTCTTGCACACTGTGAAACATATGCCACACAGGCAACTCCTACAAAGTTAGGCTGGAGAAATACCCAGGAAAAAAAATGGGTCTAATAAAGAAAGGATTGATGAATGGAAGCCCCAAACCCAAGCTTATTAAATAGTTCAGGATGATGATCTTCAGACTTATGACTTCAGAGAACTATAGATGTTTAGAGGTGTGAAACAGCTTTGTGTTTTCCAGGATAAATGCATGGGGGATTGATTGAGGCTAGCTCTCGGCAAAGGAGAAATTACACTAAGGATATTTCATGGAGGCCAAACCCACAACTTTACAACCTGTGAAGGGAAGCATAAGACTTCCTAAACACCCTGGCTAGAAATAACTGTAGCTGGAAACATAAGCTGACAAACAGGTTTTTTGCATTAAATCTTAAGCTTTTGAAAGAGGGTGGTATGAGAATTAAGGCTTGAAGAATTCCCCTAAGGGAGAACACTGATGGAAGAAAAGACAATACTACAATTACTTGAAATTAGAGGAAAGTAACAGAATTCAAAAGTGAAATTCTTTTCTTGAAAGGAATCTGCTGTGGTCTGGGGGTGATGGAAGGGACTGTAGCTGAAGGGAAAGAGGTGGTGGCAGGGTGAGAGGAGTTGAAAAAAGAGGGATGCATCTGGACACCTGGGAAGTCTAATAGGAAATAGTGCCAGAAGGCATATTTTCTCTGGTTTTAACTTCAGTGTGTTCTGTGTTGCAACAGATTTATATTCTGCCTGGGAGCCTTTGGTTGCCATGTGCAGTATGTTTCTGGACCATAAGAAAAGAACACATTTTTGTATTAGCAACATGTCTTGTACTCACCCTTTCATAGGATGGACTGGACCAGGTGACTCTTAGCTCCTCTCACAGCCATTCTTTGCTTGATCATAGGCTGGGTTTGTGTTGGAAAAGAGCTCAGAAGGTCTCCAGTGCAAACTCCTTCTCAAAGCATGGTCTGCTCTCAGGTCAGACTGATTGTTTCAGAGCTTGAAAGCTGCCCATCAGCTCTCGAAAATATCCAAGGATGGAGACAGAACAATCTCTCTGGGCAGGCTCCTCTACTTCTTGACATTTGCCATGGTATAAAAGTTTTTTCCTTAAATCCAGTCTGAATCTCTTCTTTCAGCTTACGTCTGTTATTTCTCATCCTTTCACCATGCACTGGTAGCTACATCTTGTTGATGACCTCTTTGGGAGTACTGAGATCCTGCTGTTATATCCCCCCAAGCTACCAAAATCCAAAGATGTGATAACACTATCAATACCCTGCCCTCACTGTGTTACAACACCTAAAGGCTAAAGGGTACTGTTATCTGCAGTGCAGCTTTCTTTATTAGAGCAAGAACTTTCTGAAATGGAGTCACAGAGAAAGTGATGCACAAAAAGCCAGAGATGTGGTCTTGCTAACCCATGATTGCTGTTGTAGACTTGCATGTTTCTGAAAATAAAATATCACAAGAGCTTTCAAAATGTCTGCTACTTCCTTATTTTTTCTTTGACATCTCAACATTAACATAAAACCAGCTCTGTACATGAGGAATATGTAATTTAATAACATTTGAGAAGAATAATTTTTATGGCTTTTTGTAGATTCCTGAGCCTTAATAAAAACCAAAACAACAAAAAAACCCAACAAACAAACAAAAAAAAAACCTGAAAATGGTGAATAGCTCCCATTAAAGGTGATCTGAAGAAGTGCATGAAGCAGAGCCAGTGCAAGGTTTAACAATTTTCCCCCACAAGAAGATTCTCAGAGAGATATTGTATCTTTACTTCCAGGCATTAAGCATCTACAGAAAATTTCAAAGTCATTTCTCAAGTTTATCAGTGGTTTGACCATTCTTTTAAGCCAAAACTAGAAAACTTCTGTTAAATTTTATCAGGAATATATTTAGCCAATAAAATCTGTACTAGAAAAGATAAAATATCAAGCTCAAGTCTTGGGAAACCATATAAAGATGTTTACAGTTCAACACAGACTTATTTAGGCAAAACAAAAGCTGAAGAGATTGTCTTACATACAAACCTTTAACCAGAACGTCACACTTTGATAACCTTTATAGAAAGGTAAAAACAGAAACTGGAGGCTACAATTCCTAAAAGACTCCCTAAAAAGGATGGACCTAAAGGCTTACAAGAATTTGAATGCCCAGCTCCTAGGCAAAAACTCCTATCTAATACAAATAGGAAGAAAATTCCATTTAAAGCCAGTGTGAATGGCAAGATGAAACAGGCCATGACCCAAGTCCCATTGGACATTCAGTGTACTCTAAAAAGAAAATAGGAGAGAAACACCCAAATTGCCCAAACCTCTTCAATTTCTTTGTAGCAAAGGTACTTCATCTCCTGCCAAAAATGCTTTTCTAAAAACTTTTCTAAATCACATCTGTGAGACAAGGACAGAACACAAGGACAGAACCTGCTCAGGATCTCTGAAGTTATTCTTTGCCTTGTAGTTATTTCACTGATAAATTAGAATGTAAGTTGCTGGCAAGCAGACTGGAAAAAGTATGTCCTAGGCTGATAAATACCTAAAATGCAGGGTCTATCTCAGACTGCACAGATGAACTGATTCCAACCATTCTTATGAAAGCAGAGAGGAAAGCAATGTTTTCTAACCATAAAACAAAACAGGAAAAAAATATCTGATGCTGGAGAAAAACAAGGTCAGCTTTTCTAAAGAACAGATTTTGGGGGAAAGGGTATCTTTTTTTACTCTCTACCTACTGTACTGACACATAAGACAGGATACAAACAACTACTGTCAAGATCATACTTATGTTTAAATATTTGCAAGGTCACTAGACATTTTGAAGTTCAAGGGGGTTCACTGAATTAGATATGAAAGGAATAATGTGCTGGATCTTAATCCTTAGAACAGTTAGAACAGATGTAATTATTATTACTTCAGAAATGTTAAGTAATATGGTCTTCAGATTTTTGTCTATGTCAAATTGATAAAGCAAAAACTGAAGTCACAAATAGTCTTTTTGTGAAATCTACAATAAAATTAATTATATATATATATATGGATATAAATGCAGATTTGTTTGTTTTCTTTGGTAATTTAGCATTTTATGTTTAGTTGTACAAATTTTCATTAGATGTGGATATCTAACTGAACTTAAACCCATGGCCCCAGTTAAAAAAAGTTTAAAAAAAAAAAAGTTAAAAAAAAGTTAAAAAAAACCCAGTCTCTGAGAATCTCAGTATTTTATCTGCAGGTCATAAATAAATGCATAGGAGCCTCTTGTAAGGTGACAAGCCCTCACATTTGGTGTAGGTGCTTTTTACATTTTTATGATAATTATTTGAATACACTTGATTTATACTTGGCTAACTGGCAGAAAATAAAATAATATCTCCCAGAAAAAGAGTGAGAATTCATTAATGTGGATACATCTTATCAGAGATGAGAGTTTTTCCTTCTATAGTCTTTTTTTTTTCTCTCTCTGAAATAACTCCAGAACTCTCTGCTGCAACTTAGATTGAGCTTAGGATATTGTCAGAAGTAATTGCAATGTTTAAAACTAAACAGTGAGTTGTTCAATTACCCATACACATCATGCAGAGGAAATTCCAAAAGAATTTTCAAATTATTTTATTGGCTAGTGCTGTAGTCTCTAGCTAATGTGGTCTTCTTATCCAACATGATGTCTGTTTAACTGTAGAAATCAAATATGAGCATGGAGGTTATAAAAAATCTCAGCGGAAGATTACAAGGGTATTATGTCCCCTTAATCACAAGTAAATTATGTGTGCACATTAATCTGAACTTAATCTTCGTCTGTGATACCACAGCACACTCAGCAGGTCCTGGCAGCCAGGGCAGCACAGCCCACTGCCAGCCCCGACCCTGCTCAGCTCAGCCATGTGCGGCGGGAGAAGCTGCAGATGCAGCGCTGGGGAATCCCCATCTCCTTTGTTCCTCGAGCCCTGCTCCAGCCTTGTCCCACACAGCTGATCTGCAGGGGATGCCCTGATCTGCAGGGCAGTGCCGGGTGGGTTTGCTGAGGAGGTGCGGCAGGAGCAGCACCTCGCACTCGTGCGGGGCTCCGTGGGCACACGCCGCTGCGGACACCCTCTCTGCTGGGGCTGGGAGGTGCCGAGCAGCTCTGCTGGAGGCCATGCCACAGCCAGGTCTTTCCAAAGATCTGCACAAGTGGTTGGAATCCTGCTGAAATCACTGTCCCCCAGGCCAGAAAGAATGTGTACTAACAAAAGCCCAAAAACCCGGAGTGTGTTTGGTCCTGCTCCTGCTTTCAAGTCACTGTTGTTGTCTCATCCATCAGAGAAACCCCTTTCTTCTGGATCAAGTCTCTGCCTTCAGCTGTTTCAACTCATTAGTGAACCATTCAATGTGTCTTCCTATTATGATGCCAGTATTTATTACTCCAATATGGGAGAAAAACATGTATGAGAGAAGGAAAAGAGTGACGATTATAAATACATTTTCTTAGCTTTTTGCACTCAGACTGTCAAAAAGATTCATGACTGAGCAATATAACAGTAGGATAATTAAAAAGCCATTCTTTTGGAATGTCTTCAGAAGTCCTTGTTTTTGGCATACTGCTAAAATAAATGTCAGCCTGAAAGTTACAAAAGATTCTATTTTTATTATCACTCCAGTGGTTTCCCCCCTGCTATCCTGACTCAGATTACTTTCTTCTTTATGTGCAAAACTGAAGTAAATGAAGCACGCATCAAAATAGTTCAACTAAGAGAAGACTCATTAAAAGGATCATTGCTTTTACAAGGATCACTGACTTTCCTTCCAGATTTTCTAAAATCTCCTTCATTTTTCTTCTGAAGTCAGAAGTCTCCAGGTAAAACTTGACTAAAAATATTTTAAAATGCTTCATGTCCCTGCCACCTATATACAATTAAACTTGTATTATTTCTCTACAATTTTGAACACAATTTTGAATTATTTTTGTTTACATTTATGTTTCAAGTAGACTTCCTGGATTCGCCAGATAACTCATACCTACTTTCATCCAACATCTACCTAGCTCTCCTCTCAGAACAGCCAGTGGTCTGGCCATTCTCAACTCTGACCTTTTATCACAAAAGCCAGATTGAGTAGTTAAATCCTCTTATTGATTGCCACTTTAGCTGTCTGAACAAAACCCACAAAATTAAAGCAGCTCAGTGACTGGAAACTTCTTTTGGTTTAGGTAGGTGGCTGTGTTCAAATATCCTCATGTTTGCCTTGAAACTCTACAGTTTCTCAGTTGAATTTCAGGGGAATGTGTTGCAATTATCTTCTTATCTGTTCACTACCCTTTCTGAGGGGTTGAGCTTTCTTCGGTGTTAGAAATCTAAAACAGGTCACTGAAATGAAATATATATTTTGGGTTTTTTAGCGCTCAGATCAGCTTTGACTTCGACCTACATCAGAAACATCATTAAAAGAATGTGGATGCAGATTCATGACATTTATAGGGCTGGATGTTATGGTATGGTCCCAGTTTATGGCCTCCATGTATGAGGCTTCATAAACATCTTTTGTGAAATCCTATCTTCACTCATGATAATGTCAAAATTCCTGTGGATGTCAGTGGAGCCAGGCTGCCACTGCTCAGCTTTTTCAGGGGCTTGTTGGTAGGTTGTTAGCCTTTCTCTGTGCCACAGAATTTCTATTATCATGGTTGTGCTGGTAAAACCCCTTAGTGCAACTACAATGAGCAAGCGGTGTTTTCTGACTGGAAAAGTGTTTTGTAGGGGTACTTCAACTGCCTTATTGAAAGTCATAGCTAAACCAAACTAGAATTCCCTTTTGGCAACATAAAGATGTTCCTGTCAATAATTTTGCTGGCAGTGGATCATAAGTTTAAGGAGGATGCACATGAGTTTTTCATGCAAGGCAAATGTCACGTCAGGGTAACATTGTGGGTGTACGGCCCACTTGAGGAGGCCATGAAATAGCTGCTTTTTAAAATCAACTGTTATGAGAACTTTACACATAATTAGGAGACGAAGAGATCTTCGTTACTTTGATTTGTGTTATTGGAGCACTCAAATATTTTGGCCATGTTTAAGGACTCTCCTGGAAAAACCTAGGACAGGACCTGCTCAAAACACCAACAGTGCAAACATAAGGCAGGACCGAAAAGAAGGATGTAAATATTGTAGGCATACATAAAGTGCATTGGCACAACATCAGCATTATATAATTTTTCAAAATTTTTTGGGAAAAAAGAAAGAACTTTAAGAAAAGGCTCAAAAGGAGCTAATAAGTGACTATCACAGCTAAAATATCTCTTCCAACTGTGAGGGACAACTTAAAAGCAAGTACTAAAATGGTCTTGCTTGAAAATGCAGCAAGCAACATAAAGGTTAATACTACAGGTCAGTCAGAAGTGGAAGTTGATGTTGTGATAATGAATAAGAAATAGGTGGAAGGAAGCCATGAATGGTCTTAGAAGTGAAATCACTTTTGTTTGAGGGGGAGATGAGGAGCCAGTTGTGCACTGAGAGAAGGGGTATCAAGATCAAAGCAACAGGCTGGGAAAATGATCATTTAAACAGCATTCTCGAAGGCTCTGACCAGACAAGACTGCATTTGTCAAGGTCAGAGGAAAGGATGTTTAAGATATGAGTGTCTGTGTGACTTGAACTGCCTGTTACAAATCTTGTTGAAAGATAAGGCTCCTTGAAAATGTAGGATGTCAGGAAATGTCTGGTAAGAAGTGCGACCGATTGTGAGCATTCATGTAGTCATGCACAGAGCATTTCAGCTCTCACTCATTCATGACTATGGCATTATACAAAATCATGAATGGGAATAGCTGCCTCAAATATAGACCAAAACTAGATATAATTTAGTGACCATGAAATCCAAGGCACCTGAAATCTAAATGATGCCTTTTTCCTTGTTATGGCAGCGGGATCTATTTGCCTTCATAATCATGCACAGTTACTACTGTGGTCCTCAGGCTACAACAGAAGAGATCCTGGCAAAACATGCAAAAATGTCTATAACTATAAAGAACAAGAAAATCCCAAGACCTATTTATTTATGCTTATTAAAAAAAGGAGAATTTTATGAATCTGTGCTGCTACTTAAATATTTGCTAGAAAAATAGGCATGTTGAGCAAGCATTCTAGTACACCATTGAGGATATGCATGTCTAGAGAGCTAAGCCTGGGTCTGGAAGGAAGGGCCAGTAGCCTTCCAGGTATGATGGTGATTATTACTGCTGGGTGGCCTATTGAGAGAGTGCTAAAATCCATCTTACCAACTGTGGAAAAACAGACAGCACTGACAACAAGCTAGCAGAACCAAATGCCTTTTTGCAGGGAATGGTGAGTAGGTACTTTTTTTCCTGAGGTCTTCCACTAAGCTTTTTTCAGCATCATATTTAGTTCAGGACTATCTGCCTTAATTGCAGCATTTTAAACTGCTTTTCACATACAGGTGGAAACATGGTTTTGCACAGACCTAGGTGAACCCTCCTAAGACATCAGTGCTCCCACAGAAAGCCAGGTTATTATTGGGAATGATGCCGAGGGAGACATCAGCACAGAGGTCTAAGGGAAAATTAAAGAAATGAGACAAAACTTAAGTATGCCCCAAACCTTACATATTTTCATGCAAACATTACCACATTAAAGAAGCAATTTATCTTTAGAAAGATGCTCTAGTTGTGTCATGTAGAAACACAAGGAGTACATACTGAATTTCTGGTCATATATTTGGCCTAACTACATGTAGTGATTTACCTCTATGCCCAAAAGTAAAGCAAGTAGAGAACAAAATAGTTGTTCTGAAACTACTGCTCACAACAGAGTTGGTCTCCAGAGTTGGCTTTTCTGAAATGTAAACGGTGAAGTGAGAGGGTTCCATTTTCTACTGCAGTACTGTTTATTTAAACCCAAATCTGCAAAAATGATTGAAATTTGGCTTGGATTCAACAATTTGATAAGGTATTTAAAGCTGCAGTACCATGTTTTGAATCACAGACTATTTCACTTCTTTCAGGCTTTCTGTTCCGTTGTTAGACAAATTCTCCTTCTTTGGCTTATTTTAAAATAATTTTTAAAAGATATTAAAAGTAGAACTGTGGGAAACTTTGCAATAAAACACAAAACCACACGCAAGGCTTGTCTGCTGAATAGAATCTGGGCCTCAGAGGTCCTTGCTGAGTTTCAAAGATTTGCAAGAGTTTGCTCCAGGGTCATCTTGGAGCTTCTGGCTAATGTGAAAATATAACAAGAATTTTCAAAGAATTTTAAGCACTAGGAAACTATGAAAAAAAAGTCATCCTAACATCTGTAAGCCCCAGTGGAGTAAACAGTATTTGGAACCTGATGCACTTCAAAGTGACAGGATTTCTTAAAATACATCAGCAGCATTTAATAACCTTTTACTTTTAAATGGCCTGATAAAACAAGCTGAATTTAGCAAAAAGCTTGCAGTTGAAGCCAACACTCCCTAGATTGCAGCCATATAATATTCTTAATTGAAAAGTGTTTAAAGGCTAAACAAAGAAAAGAAAATAACATTTTGTCCTATTTCCAAGCAGTATAATTGAAACATTGCATAAATAAAACAGCTTCCCTAAGGTCACACCAAAAGATCAGTAGTAACGTAGGAAGAGATGTAAGAACTTCAGGTGATGGATCTCCAGCTTTATCTTGAAAACAACACTGTTTCTCTAATTATGAGAATCCTAACAATCGGGAATCTTAGATAGTTACTGAATTCCTACTTGTTCTACTGCTTGCTCAAAGGAAGTCTGTAGTTTCTCTAGGTACTAGGAAAGAGAAAATGCATAAACTATTTCCATTGAGAGAAAAAATTTGCAATGTCTAAATTTAACCTGTTTTCAGGAGATGACAATTGTGTCTTTGTAACACAAGTGCATCAAAAGCATTTTTACAGCACCTGCTCTTAAAATTAGTTGCATCATGACATCACATGACATGCTTCACATTGAAATTCAGATGACCATTATTCAGTCTTTTTTAAAAAAATAAATTTATTATGAGTTTAAACAAAACCAATACAATTTATCCAGGTATGGAGTTCAGTGAACCACGTCATCAAACATTTGGGAGACATGCACAATCAGATTTAAATTCTGGCAACAGTACTAGACAACTTTTCTATTACATAGAAAGTTTCTTTCTTCTTCTCACTTGACTATGACACTGTTCCCAAAAGAGTAATTTGTTAAGATATGCCCTTGGCATGATTTTTCATACTTACATGTTGGAAAGTTGTAGGCTAGCATCTGCATGGAGCCTTTTGCAAGGAATTTAAGGCATTTTTACCAAATACCTAAGGTCTGTTATTCACCCAGAACATTCACTAGCAAATTTTTCCTCATTGGAAAATGGAAATATGGCTTTCATGTGGCAGCCTCATGCCAAATAGAAATTTCCCCAGTTTGCCACATACCCAGAATGGTTCAAAGGATCTGCAATCAAGCACTGTGGTGTTGTCCTAAGTGGTGGGTCAAATGCAAGCTGTGGCTTTGCATGTACTTCAGCATAGCAAAGCTGAAGTCAGTGCTACACCATTTTTCCCAGCTGAGAATATAGACTGCATTTCACATCTGGACATTTTGTGTCTTCACAAGACACTACTGTCTAGGAATTTGTGAAAATTATCTATGTCTGGGACGAAACAGTCTTTACAGAAAGCAGATTACAGCTGCCTTACAGAGTCTCTAAGTGACAGAGAATTCAGCAGCTAGATGGATCTCTGTTGATGGATTCATAGCATATATTAACCTTAAAAAAATTAATATTGAGCCAGAACCATACATCAACTGTGTGACAGCAGTGGCTGGGAAAAAAGAATTCCAATACATGTGCTTGCACAGCATACATGCCCACATGCTCAGGCACACCAAGTTTCAGCTTTTGTTTTCATTTTGTGTTAGGAAGAATCTGGGATATCTTGAAATCCCCATTTCTTTCCTCTGAAACTTGGTAAAACACAGAAACTTCATAAGGAAAAGCTGCTACCCTCATCTTCTGGAGCCTCACTGCCACTAGCTGGACACAGCTCTCTTCCCTTGAGAGAAATGTCATCCTAAACCTGAGTGTCCTCACAAAAAGCTTTCGAAAAAAACTAGGTTTTTTCCTGAAAAGTTACAGTTTCAAGAAATAAGCATTTTTAAGGGAAGAGGTGTTTAATAAAAAAAAATTAAAATTCCTGACTAGCTTGTGTATGGAACACCTCTTGAGACCATACTGATTGGCAGCTTGATGCTTGATGCATGCCTGCTTCACTAGACCATGTCCTTAATATTATACACATGTAAAACTATCATGTCTTTTATCCTGAAGGAATGTGAAAGTAGTCCTAAGGCAACACAGATATGATGCAAATGACTCAGTCCTGTCTCTGACATTTGCCCATTTGCCCTTAAAACCAGGATAATAGAGGCTTTTCCTTTTTGGAACTGGATCTCCAAATAGATGGTAAATTTTATGGATTGAGGTCAGACAGCAGTACATATGGTGGAAAGGCTACAGACAGGGATTTACCTTAGATTTGGACTTCAGTTGCTGGTGCCAATAATATAACCTTGTGCAGTTACTTGATATTTGTCTTTTTTTTTTAATTTTATTTTGGCATATGTCTGCATGCATATGCCAGTGAATATTATGATCTTTCCTGCAAATATATACTAGATCCCTCCAGACCAAATTACTGTAAATAAACCTCTGTTTTTAAATGAGCACACCCATGTCAACACTGATACATAATGTACACGTTGCAGTAAACTTCACCAGAGTTAGAACCAGGGCTTAGTTGTACCAGCCTGGCAAACGTCTCATTGGAATACTTTACTCTAATAGTTAAGTATAGAAGTGACTATTCCAGGAACTCTGACAGAAACAGGCTTGGATCATTTTTATTAGACATGTCTGTAAATGGTGGTGCTGTGCTGGCTGGCACCAGAATAAGGCTTGGCCCTCAGCATTGCATAGGGAGCATAAACTTGGCAAGTCTGCCTTACAAATCACATATAAATCAGATCTGCCCAGCAAAATGGTCCCATTGCTAGAGTTCCTATTCCCACACACAGGATCAGTCTTTGATGCCAAGTGCCTTAAAGATGTTTTTGTTTAAACTGTGGTGATGTAAACATTAAAGTTTCAAGGAGTTTATTCCTTCAGCAAATATTTTTATATTGTTTTGTATTTTCTTTGTTGAACCATAAAATTTAATCTACAATAATCTGATGAGAAAAGATATATCTGCATTTTTTTATTACAGCTACTGTTTCACAGCTTCTCTCATCCCACCTGGTTCTGTCTAATTTTTTTGTCTATAGCATACACATATTATTTTATATGTGATTTGAGATAAGTGTATGGATATTTAAAAAGAATGTTAAACTTTTATCTTGGTGGGACAGAATATGAAGTATTGTAGACTAATATATATTGGGAAAATGACACATTTTGGTCTATATAATATACTAGTTTTTTTCAATGAGCCTTTTCATTAATAAAGCAGGCTTAATTTTTCTGTTCCTGAAGGTTTTTTAAATGGAGGACTTCCTAATCTATTCATGCTGTTTCTGTACACAGAGAAGTGTAGGTGCATTCGCTTCCAAGTGAAGTTTGTGTGCATAATGTTCATCAGTCTCAGCTAACAGTTACAGGATGAATATTCAGAAATCACTTCTGAAAAATATTAACATCCTGTTCAAGTCAGCAGTGGTTCAAATAAGGCTTAATTTTCTCAGCTCTAATTAGTATTGGCTAAAGACGTAAGCATTTTAGCCCTTATCCTTGTGCATTACACATGAAAGTGACAGACTGAAACCCAAGCAGAAACCACTTATTCTTGAAGCTATGTATGAAGTTGTCTCAAAAGATTTCTGGATTGCAGCCAAAATGAATTGATTCACAGAAGAGAATGATGTTTAAATGAATATGTATGTAGGTATATACCAAATTGTGTAGCTAGATGCTCAAAAGGTGAAGTAGAACTTCACAGAATATAATGTTTCATCTTTAGACTGGAGGGAATTTTACTGGCTTGAAAAGTAGATCTCTTAATGAAAATATCTATGGAGAGAGAAGTTATGTTTGACAAGCCTGTTCCAAAGTAATGCTCCTATCACTAGTAACAGCTTTTATAATTAAAACAAACATATCAGTCAAATTCATTTTAGCTAGAAAGTTTGTAGATGCTGCCATTAACAATTACATTTACTACAAGTGTGTGGGAGTAACTTATACTTCTGAGTGTATAGTATAATTTATTTTCTCATGCAGACAGACATTTGTTGTTAAATGAATCTAGTATAGTTATAAGGTTTTCAAATAGCTGTACAAGTTTACCGCTCTAGTAAACAGAGGTTATTTTCTCCAAATTCTGTAAATTTAAAATGCACATATCTAATGCTGTGTGCTTTTGAAAGTTAGAGCATCAATATTTATTCTTAGAATATTGCTACTGAAGGCAAAAGGTAAAAGTGAATACTAAGCATTCACTCTATTTTCTCTGCAAGTCATTCCACCTCAAAATCTTGTACATGCAACTTCTACAGCAGTGAATTTTCCAGAAATCTTCTTCCCAGTCTTTGTGGAAAGCTGCTTGAAAAATTTCGTTCTACTGTTTTCAGCAAAGGATGCACTTAAAAAACTGGCAGAGTGCTTTCAAGGCAGAAGGTTGGAACGTGTGCAGCAAAGAAAGATCACTCTGGATGCTGTGGTCCCCCACAAGGATGAAGAGAAATATTTATTATCCTTATCATCTCACTAACGATTTTGGGGGTGTTTGTAATGATTCTGACTGCAGATTAGCCACATCAGTACCAAATACCCATTAAGTGAAAGAAACAGAATTCCTGTACCAGAATAGCCACTTCAAAGAAGGGGGATGCAATTTAAACTGAAGAAATAGAAGACAGAGATAAACAGAACTGAATGGTATCAAGCACTAAGCTTAAAGTCATCTAATTACATGAGTAGTGATTTATGATATGGAGAAGTATGAACTGTTCCAATGGGAAACAGTAAGCAGGACATTTAAGAAATGCTACGGTAAACCAACAGCAAAGTGGTATGTTAGCAGAGATTTAAGTGAAAGAAACAGAGTCTGCACACTGAGAGAAGCATGACCCTAATTCCACATGCAAGGATGGGAAGGGAGGATATAGCAATGAAACAAGAGGGAAGGAAAGGGTAAAAACCCACAACAGAATTCAAGACACAAGGGTACAGCAGAAACAAAACTTCTGTCAGGGCATTTGAACTGGATATTGAAGGAGTGAGAGAGAAAAAAAGGACCTATATCGAGAAAGAAACATTGATTCAGCCGAGGAAGAAGAAATTACTTTAGCTGATGAGTATTAGGTAAGCTACATAGGGGAAGCTGGATACCAGGGAATGCGCACAAAAGGAGGTTGAGGTAGGCCATGAGAGCAAAATGATGAGTGACACAGAAGAAAAATAGGTAGTTTTAGAATATTATAGAAACAAAGAAGACAAAATTGAATGGGGACCCAAATATTAGGAAGTGAGGAGTGAAACATAGTTTCATGATTGTAAATCTGAGTGTCTGGAAAGATGGAAGACTTGTCAAAAGTGATGAAAGAAATGGCATGGGGAATGGGTTTGGAGGAAAGACAAGATTTTCTCTTATTTCTGGTTAGTTAAACTGGGGAAGGGGGAAGAGAAAATGCCTGCACAAAGGATGTTCCTGAATTTGAAAAATTAGATATCAAAATTGGCATGTAGGCATTAGGCAAGACATCAAGGTGGCAGTCAGCTGACCCAGGAGAATAGTATGTACAAAAGCATGAGAAGATTAAGGAGGAGCACGCAGACATCTGAGTCCACATTGGCCAGCAAGAGATGCTCAGTTTCTAAACCTGCACAGAAAGCAATAGCTGCTGCATCAGCAAGACTGACAACATCTGAGTAAGATTTTGAGTAAGTAATTTCATTGAGGTCTGCACTTGACACAAATCCAACAAACACATATTGAGCTACAAACTTTCCATATGTTAAAACTACTGATTCCCCCAAAAGCTGCACACATCTCATGGAGGCTTGAAACAATATCTTCTGAGATAATTTAGCCCTGGCACCTAGAACAGCTTAACTAAGGGTAACCTTTCAAAAGTTCTCTCTCTGCAGTAAAGAGAAGTGTTAGAACTGATCCTGATCTGACTAGGGTTGTACTTTAAAACAGAAAGAAGCAACATGTCTGTGTCATCTGCCCTGAAATAACTAACACAAAAATCTCTGTATTTCTGGTCCAGAAACGTCAGAATGCAGTGCTGGTTTTATTTAAGAGAGGAAAAAAATCTATGTAATGTAGATGAAACAAAGATTTGTTGTAACCAGCTTAGGCATTTACATAAACCATAAGAAAAACTGGAATAAAGAAAATCAAAATAAAATAATATGGGAGAGATATTAAACCTCACACTTCCAGGCTCAATCCATGCTGTGACTGAGGAGCAGCAGAACTTTCCACACCTTCCTGCTGATGCTGGTCAATATCAGAGATTAAATATTGGGGTGCATTGCACTGTGGGTACCATGACATGTTCCTGTGCTCTTACCTGTGCCTGATGCAGGTGCAGGTACACAAATGGACAGTTCCAGAGAGGTCTAAAATAGAGACCCTTAGGTTGCTCACTGACAGTGGTTCATTTTCCTCTCTTCTCACTGCTTTTATTTTTAATTAAATGCTTAGAGAAATCTGAAGTTATATGCAAATTATAGTTTTAAAGTAGAGCTCTTTTAAGGCTAGTTGTAGAATCAGCTTGTGACCATAGATGAACATGATAGAATTTTTGCTGAACCACAGAGGAGCAGATCATATGTTTGCCATGTGGAATCTTAACTCCTGTAACACATTTGAAGTATCCACTTCCAGTTTTAAAAGATCCATGTCAGAAAAGTAAGTCTCAAAACATACAGCGCTAATCCTTTGCTCTCTTTATTCCAATGAAAAGCATTTTGCAGAATTTAGTCAAACTGCCAATTCATTTCATACCCAATTCTCCTTTCCATTTATCACCACTCATTTAAAAAAAAAATCCTAAACTCTGCAGAAAGGAAGTTCATCACCAAATCCTCCCTGAGAAGTCGGATGAGAAAAGCATCAGATGGAAAACAATGAACTGTTAAGCCCCGGTTTGTGTTAGCATGTTTGATGGAGTGGAGGGATAGGTGCTCTGTTGTTCTGCCCGTGGAGGGGAGTGGAAAGAATTGCCTCGTGGGGCACTGCTCCTGCCTGGCATCTTTCCACCCTTGAGCAGCACTGTCATAATCCCACACCAAACAGACAGTGACAGTTTTGCCCTGGGCATCCCACTGGTGCTGAGCTGGCTGGTGATCCATAGAAACACTTTGCACCCCTTGAAGGAAAAAAAGCCTGACTGGAGAATTTGCAGGGCACCCAGGAGCTGTAGCAATACAACCCAAGTGGAAAAATCCAGTTGCCTCCTTTAACCTGACAATTTAATCTCTACAGGCATGATACATTGTCATGCAGCAGTTCAGGAGTGTGCACATCCAGATAATGCATCCATCCTGATGGATGTCCTTCTGGCTCACTTATTTCTAGCACTCCACCCTTAGCATCCTTATTGCCTTGTCCTGTATTAAGTAAGATACCTCATGACAGTGGCAGCCACCAGATGAAGGAAAATCACATGAAATCATCACAGGACATGAAAAACCTTCTTTACATTTAGTGTAGAATATAAGGGTAGAAAATAAGAAAAGCTGGAAAATTATTCCTTGAGAAATATAAAGTGGAGGAAAGCTTAGTGACATCAGACTATTTTTCAGAGGTAAAGAGGCCAGAGAAATCACAAAGTCTGCACAAGAAAAAAAAAAAGAAGAAAAAAAGAAAGCTTTTCAGAAAATAAGAGACTGACGAAGAGAATTTGGGTTGTCTGTTGGGGGAGAAGAAAGTGGACATGAGGTATTGAGGGGATCATGAATCATGCCTTAATATGAAAGGAAAGAACTTCTAAAAAAGTGGGAAAATTAAATAATAAAGGAAATTGACAGGCACGGAGCTAATAGGAATCTGAAATACTTTGGATTTTATGATTAACAGAGAGCAGAGTAAAAAGAATGAAGGACAGAGAGTTTTTCTAGAAAATGTTAGCCTGTGCTTTAAACAAACTGTCAAAATACTGTGTGTGGGGATACAAATTAACAGAAGGGAGAAGGCTCAGTCAGACTGACAACAAAG
>VWYI01054172.1:0-28320 GCA_013399455.1 Anthoscopus minutus
TGAGTTGGCTAAATAAAACCTTTTCCAACGCCTCCTATTTAATTGCAGTTTGGCACCAACAAATATATATCAAAATTATAGTATCTCCCTTGACAGGAAGCTCCTTGCTTCCACACACAGTTATGGCTCTCTGCAGAGTAACCAAGAACTGCTGACAACCTTGAACACTGCTACAACAATATTACTATACTTGGCAGAGAAGTACCCTTGCGGCAAGAGAAAAGCTGTAATTTTAACTGTCACTTCACATTACACTAGATATTATTTCACTGTATACACACACACACTCACAAAACTCTTAATAGACTACAGTTTTCTCGCTGCCCAGCTCCTCTATTATAAATGACAATATAATACTGTTGACCTACTGGTAGGATCTCTAATAAACCCAACATTTAACATCACTGAAAATTTTCTTTTAAAATATAGCCGTTATAAATTGTCTTGTCCTGGTCGTCTCAAGCTACTTAAGTAGCTCAAATTTATTTCATCTATTTTATTATTCATTGCAAATGAAAGAAAATGTTTTAAAACAAAGGGGAATTATAATTCATTTGGATTTTGATAGCACATTCTGAAATAGTTGAATAATTGCTGGTATTGTAAACTTTAATACCTTCATCTACAAGCTGCTTACAGAAGAAAGGGATTAGTATACTCAAAAAGACCCCAAAAAAATCATCTTTCTAGATTTCTAATAATAATGTAAGTAGAAAGGTAACAATAGGCGATAAATAACAGAGAGTCAGAAGTAGAGCTAAATTACTGGCTTCCTCTCAGGGCCCATTTCTCTAACTACAAAAATTAGTATGGAAGCATTTAATTGAAAAATAAATTTTGAGTACATAAGTACAGAGGACAAAGCTCCTACTTTAAAATTTTCAGTGGTACAAAATGTTCTGCTTTGTTAATTAGTATCTTTGTGGCCCAATGAAAAGGATATTTCATTATTTTAAACCAGATCCAATTCTAAAATGGTTTACAGCACAGTTTCCCTCCTTCTTATTTTGTACCCTGCATACCTTCAATAGACAGACTGCTCACTGATTTCCAAACATTTTTGCATGTACACACTCAGAATTTGCACAGTCCACTGTACCTCAGCAAAAGAATCTCAGTGAAATACAGCCATGATCAAATCCTACAGGCAAGCCTAACTGCTGGGAATCAAGTTTTGCAATACCCTGGTGTCAATTCACTACACTGCAAGCAACTTCTTGCTAAAAGTAAAACAAAATTTAACTAAGCAAACTGGATTTAAATAGACCCAAACAGCACCCGGAAACAGTCATTAACAACAAAGCACCATTCTGATTTTACTGTAGCTTAGGAATGCTTTGCTCCTACCCTTGTGTTACTGATATAGTGTTTCAAATGCATTTAGAAAGGCCCCATCTCACTTGTGCTGTTTAGATAAGGAAGCATCACTGAACCTCTTTGCCCTTCTCCAATAAAATGTATCAAAAATTTCAGCACTGTCTGCTGACCGCACCACATTTAACAAGATTCACAAATGAACCCAGAGTAAGTTTCCCACTGTGACACATTAATAATAAGTTCCTTATCCCATCTATCCCAAGCCATGAATATGTAATGTTATAAAATGAGTCCTTTTCACACAACAGAACCTCAGACGTGAATAAATAAAAACTATCCATCACAAGCCTGTGAAAAATTAATGAGAGTTCTGAGACATAAGGAAAAATTGGTTACTGAGATGATAAGGTCCAGTATGTAAAAATCATGCTCCTCACCAGCTGTAAATTTTATTTTAAAACTTCACAAAAAAAGTTTTTAAAAAAACCAAACTCTTTCTAGTGCATATTTACCATAAGAAACAGAGAAGGGGAAAATGCTTTAATGGTGAGACATATATCTGAGTAACCCAGACAGCCTTTGGAACCAGGAAGGGGATCAAACACCGCTACAGCTCCAGTTACAGCAAAGTTGTAACCTTAGATCTTTAGAACCACAATTTCTATTCTGTTTCTTTTCCCTTCAGAATGGAAATTCCTGACAAATAACGCACTATATCTCCCTAAACTTCATTTACTCAAAGAAGAACATGTAGAAATAAATTATTTTCATTCATGTGAGTATCTCTTTACTGTGCCAGTGAGGACTTTAATCTCTCAGTATGGAGTAGTCTGCTTTGCAATAAGAAAAGAAATAAGAAAAAATTTTTCAAAAGTCAAGCTCCCGCTTTGTTTATCAATGCTTTTCCCCAGTTTTGTCCCAAAGATCATTTTGATGTTTGAGGACCACAAGGGTTGTGCAAGGCTACTCCAACCACATCACCAAGAAATGCTGGAACTTTGTCCCAGACAGGGAAACAAGCAGAGAGAGAGCAAGAGGTACTGCCCAAGTCCTTGAAAGACTTTCTTCAACAGCACTGTCTAAACTTTTCTACCAATGGACTTCAGGAAAGATTGTACGATCTGCAGCCCATTTTCTGAACTGTTAGCCATTTTAATGCCTCATGGCTAAAAGGAAGATTATGCTTTGTGATACCAAACTAGGTCACCTATTCTTCTCCAAAATCTTTCTCTGCTCACTCAGCTCTCCCCCATTAATTAAGTTTTTCTCTTTTCTATCCCACCATCATTCCCACATCAAGAATCTATGGGGTCCTCCAGGTTTGGTGCTCCAAACTATTTATGGTTTCTTCTTTAATTCTTAATTTTGACAAATAAAAAAGCATTTAACCCTTCTTTGTTTATTTCAGTGACTATTTTCTGTTAACACATCCCATGGTACTTTGGACAACACAGGGCTTCTCCTTTGCTGGGTGGTGCACACGTGTGAAGTGATGAGCTTGGAGAATGTGTTACTGACCCTTTCCTTGGCTAACAGGTCAGGAAACCATAATGAAAAAGGACAGTGGCAGAGCCCTGCTCCCTCCCCAGAGCACAGATTAGATTTCTCTATCAAGGAGTGGCTTCACTACATCAAAACCTGGTCAAGCAGGATGTTTTACTCTTGGCTTCTTGACAGTGGTTATGTCAGAGAGGATGGCCTCCAGAGTGCTGTCAGGGGTGTCTATCCACAAAATAAATTACCTTTTCAAGTCTGCACTGGCAGTGATTGAGTGACTGTAAAGAATTATTTATTAGCTTTAAAATGCCAGTGGATACAGTTAAGGAACTATTTCTTCTACAAAACTATCATGGTCTCAGAGAAGAAAGGGAAATATGGTACAACCTCCTTAGACTGTTGGGTTTGTTTGAGGGAAGGGTCCCCTCTACAAGGCCCTGCAAGAGCTCAATCCCTGTTCAAAATTCCTATACTCCAGACAAATGGCCTGAACTCCCTTTGGGTTCCTCTTGGTCATCTTTGCCACAACCATTTGCCTTTTTTAACGTTAATGTTATGAATGCAGTAACTCTCTTGGGGGGGTAGTGGGGGGCAAAGGAGAACAGGGGAAGAAATCATTTAAAAAAAAAACAAACCTAGAAAACAAACCCCAAAACCCTAGCACAGTCCCATTACCATAATGCTTTCCTTACCACAATAAAAAAAAACCAAAAAAACAAAAACCCCTGCAAATCATTTCACATCGTTAGCTACTCCTGTTTTAGAATATCTGACATTTAAGTCCTTTGGTTTGCATTCAGACCTAAGGATTCTCCCACATTTTCAACAGATTTTCTTATTAAAGTTTTCCTCTCCCTTTTACTCATGAAATTTCACAGTCTCTCAAATATGTTCATCAGATTATTATAAGACCTTGCTGCTTAAATAGGTATTAGATTCTCAAGTGGGCCAATGCAGCTGGAGATTCCTTTCCTAAATAACCTTATTGCAGGCTGACCTTTCTTCACTTGATACACACATTTTGCAGGGGAAAAGCCTTCAGGTCCATAATCAGCATAGTCATATGCCCACCATACCAATACAGAGGAATATGACAAAAGCCTGCTAAATATCTTTGACATATATTATTACTACACTTTGAGGTCAACTTTACAGATCAGCTCCCGTGAGGAAAGGCCAATTGGGGGTTGATTAATTTTCAGACATTTTTAACTCTTAAAATATGCATCATCATATGTGAGCAAAAGACACTGAAATATGGGTTTTTTTATACTTGGGAGGTGAATTAAGAGCACCACTGTTTGTTCTGGATTCTCTGAGTCACAAGGGACAGCAGTGAAGGACAACCAGAAACTCTTGCAATTTGCTATTTCCGTCTGAAGAGTAATGCACTTCCTCTGCTGTTGCAGCATCAACATTCCTCTATATTTTTATGCAATCTATATTTTCACTTGCTTGGCACTGCAGTGGTTGCAATTGGCAGTGCAATAGATGAGTGGGCAAAGCATGAAATTAAAAGATATTCTTCCTGCATTGCGCTGACAGCGCAAAATCTCAGCCAAGAGCAGCCGAACCCCAGAACGTTTATTTTTAAACTAGGGCAATATACCATTAGTTCTCAAGTTTAATTCAATTGATTTTCAGGCAAATAACAATAAAATTAACCCCTAGATAGGACAATCTTTCGGTGATGGATGAGAGTGCTGCAGCAAGCACCAGACCTCCCACAATGAATTCTCTGCCATCACACAACTCCCCCATGGGACACCCAGGCAGACCAGGACAGGAGCGATTCTGGGGCCAAGAGGAGTTCCCCACTTCATCAGCTCAGCAAAGATGGATTCCACGACCTTCTGAGAAAAGCCTATATATAATTTTTGCTGAATAGGCCGCTCAGTTAGCAGCAGAATCCAATTTGTAATTTAGCCTTAAATGCATACTCCACAAAAAGCTATCAGGTAAGAAAAACACCTGACATGTAGATAAAAATGCTTTTTGACATACGTAAGTAAAAATAATACTATGGCATTTCTCAAATTAGCCATTTGAAGTGTGCATACCCTGGAAAAGTTTCAGTGTACAAGCATTTATTTTGGTTCTGGTTTTTTTTGGGGGGGGAGGGTTGGATTTGGTTTTTTTGGTGTTTTTGGTGTTTTGGTATTTTTTACCAAGAAAATATTTATGAAAAGGAAAATAAATAATTAATTTTCCTGGCTGCAAGCTGGGATTCTTTCCTGGTTAAACTATATGCAGTGAAATGGCATTTAAATTATAAGAGAGAATTGATTCAAATGGCTTCCATTAGCAATTTGGCAGGCTGCTGTGAATTGCTCCTAATCAATTTTAAATAAAGCCATTCTATCTGAGAATGGAGGCATCTTCATGTTAAGCATCTCCACACTGCACAACTGAAAAACAGCGGCTAAAATACAAATTTCTTCACATTTTCTTATAACTCGCTGTATTTAACAACGTGCCATCAATGAAAAAATGCAGAATAAAATAACTGCCTGTGTCCTCAGAGAAATGTTCTGGGCTCTAAAGGTTTTCTCTTTTCTCTTATGTTAATGAATCTTTCAAAGTTATGCTGTTCTAGGCCATTTTACAGTACAAACATATCTTAATTTTGCTTGAGATTTTATCAAGAGTAATTAGATCCATTTGAGTTGCAGATACTCAACACACACATAGTATAACCATTTGAAGCAGATGCATTTGTATTATGAGAATTTATATTAAAAAAATTAAAACTGCAAGAATGTCATCAGATATTCAGAATTTTATGCTTGATGTGTCTGGCTGTTGTTTAGAGGAGACATCTACAATTTCAAATCAAACTTTTTTCCTGCAAAATCTTCCTACAGCACAAGAGCATGAATTCTAGTTGTGACAACCTATCTTCTACTTGAAGCAGCTCGAAGGACACACTTTCATAGTGGGCATAAGAAGACAAATAGAAAAATTAAACCATTGCAGTTCCCATTAATCTAGGTACATTGTTCAAACAAACCTGCAAATGGATTTATAAAAACATTGAATGTGAAATATCTTACATTAGCAACAAAATCAAACTTATCATTTCAATACAATTCTTCAGTTTGACTTCATGTGCCATGAAAAGAGATGAGGCTGGTTTAGATGCTGCAGAATTCTGAGATGTGAACTCAGTAACTGAGTTTCAGATGGCCACAGTCTGGTTTTTGTCTGGCAAAGCAGGTGAGCCAGAAAAGGTCTGTATTTGTCTCTCTTGGAACAGGATCTCAAAAAACCTTGTCCTGGTGGTTCTGGTATACAGAAAATCTCCTTCCTCAGTCCATTGTCCAGCTCTTAATAGATCATATTTGGTACTGAATCATTTAAAGAACAAAAAGGTAATGTTCATCTTATATAGAGATATTTGAGTCTTGCTTCAGAAAGCTTTTTATACATAAGAAATAACAGAGTAATGATTGCAAGAACATTGTAATGATACAAAACTAAGGAAGTAAAATATTATCATTTCAGGAAGCATTGTTTACATGGGATCCATTTATAGTTTAAATCATCTTCCTAATAATGGCAAGTACATAATAAACTGTCAGGAACCAGTGAAAAAGCAGATTCAATCATAGAAAAGGAATTCACACTTTGTGGTCTGGGGAGACCTGGGGAGTGGGAACATGAAGTACTTTTTCCACATGAAGAAAATAGTTATTTAACACACTGTGACTGCTACAGTAAATCAAAGATTTGCTTTATAAAGCAGTAAACATGGTGAGGGGGAAGACCATAAAGCAAAGAGGTGTAAGTAAATAAAGCTGTCCCACACGCTTCCACTGTTCAGTTCCAAACACCAAAGCACGGCTTTCAAGAACCAGAAAAGTCAGCAGGAGGTATTGCACAGGTTACCTTTGCTTATTTATCCTCTACCACCTCCTCTCTGACTTGTCCAGAAGAAAATGTGGAAAAACAGCGCATGGACATGGAGATAGAGCAATACAGGCCAACAGCTGACACAAAGGAATACTTAATTCTACTTCCACTTAATTCTGCTGTTCCCCTTTTGAGTGATGCCTGGAAGAGCTGGAACAGAGGCTAGATGGAGTTAGGGGAATAAAGGAGATTTATTGAGAGGTCACTGCCAGACAGCACCAGCGTTACAAATCAGGCTCTGTCTGGATGGCTCCAAAGATGGAGGCAAAAAGGAGGGGCCAGTCCCAAGACCCCACACTTTTTATATGTTTGGGTCCATTTGCACACGGGAGCTTCATTTGCCCACCCTCTTCCTTCCACGTTGTTTCACTTCCAGCCTGAAGTTTGGAAAAGGTGTCCTTGGGTTCCAATCAGAGTAGGATTGTTGTGTCTTCTTCACCCTGTGAAAGGATCTCAGCACCCTGAACAAAAACCACACACCAGTGCAGAAGAGAAAACCCAAAAGCCCAAGGCATCATCAGTGCAAGCACAGTCTGGTCCGTGCAGAGATGCTGCTGTGTACTGAGGTTTAGGAATGCACATTCTGTTGCAGAAGCATCTAAACAAGAGAGCTGGATGGCTTCCCTGATAACTGCAAGCCCAGGTGCCCTTGAAGGAAAGAGTCACCCTTCCACACCCACAGCTGGAGAGACACCTCTTTCTTCCATGATGAAAGCAAAGACACTGAAAAAAGACTGCATCTCTCTTGCTTTCCTTGTGAACTCTATGGAAATCACTAACCTTCCCAAACAGAAGCAGAAAATGCTTTCTGATGTGAGAAACTCAGCATCAAATTTTGTCTTGCAGAAGATTTTTGTGGTATGTTAACTACTTTAAAATAGAGGTCTATTAATATCTCTATAATTAATAAAACCTACAGAGGAAGCAATTAACACAACCTTAATTGCTAAACAATTTTTGAACTCAGCACATTTAGACAAGACTACTCATCACAAAATTACTGTTCTTATTTCTGTTGGTTGCTAAACAAGGTAATACAGTAATACTTACCACAACAGTATTATGCAATGATCCAGTTTTAATGCACACCAGCATTCAAGAAATTAGATATAGCAAAAATCTCTCATGACTACTTAAATTTTAATCACTTTTTTATTGTTATACTGCAGGAGTCAAGAGTAGAGTAAACAACATTCTTAACCCCACTGGGCCTTAAGCAGGTTCTCCTTACAGAAATGTGAGGATGTTGGCAATTTGTACAGTTCAGAGATGCTAAAAAAGTCTGCCGTCATCCAATACCCCCTTGTATCATTAAAACATTCTTATACAGCTAATTCACTGACACTTGGATACCTTAAATCCATCAATAGCATTGGGGAAAAAAAGAAATAGACTATGAAAAAACGTATTTCAACAAATCTTTAAAGCAACTTCTTAAAAAAAATGGTTTGATGATTTCTCACAAACTTGTACAAGACAGGAAAAAAAAAAGGCATAAAAAATTCCACTGCCTCAGCTTGCTGATGTAATCTAGGATTTCTATTGAGAAGCAGTGCTATTGAAATAAACAGTACTATTTGGCTGGCTGAGTAAGACAGTAAATTAAATCTCCCGTGTCTTCTTCAAATATTTTTCTTTATGAACAGGTTTGTATCTATCCCAGAAATAAAATCCTGATGGTTCAAAATCACAGGTTTTCTATACCAGTTCTGAGGCTGTGTTTGACCAGTCTCCTCCTCAAACACAAGACAAGCAGATGTGCATTGAACCTATGAATGTTTACACAAACTGCAGAGTTCAGCCGTGGCTACAGCTGCTCTTGAACACAATTTCACAGAGCTGAAGTCACTCGATGTAACTCAGACCCAGTGCTGGACCCACTATTGCTTCTGCTTTTCTGCTCATGGGGAAAAATCCTAGAATGTGTTGATAGAGAGAAGCTCTCCAAAGGGTGTAATGAACACAGAGAACATGAATCCAAAGGAAGGTAACCCAGCACTCAGGGTCAGCTCCGGCTCAAAACCAGCAGGCATGGCCTTGGAAATGCTCTTTGGGATAAGGTACTGAAAGACATAAAGCTAGAATATTTCTTAAAGTCCTGGAAAACACTTAGTACCTTATTTAGAAGGAAAATAAAAGCTGTATAAACTTCTTCCATACTGTCTCTTCATGCTGTCTCCAACTAACAGGTTTCACCCTCCAACACCTAATTTAGGTGTTCTAAATCTCTCATAAATTAGAATATTTATCAGTCATCCTTATGGTACTTGGAACAAACTATTTACATAAACACCATGAAAAATTCTGGACTCTCACTACCTGTATTTTTCTATCCTGACCTCTCCTAGCACAGTACATTCATCAGTTTAGAAAGCAAAGAAAGAGGTACAAAGGTAAGATCTTTTCTGTCTTCAGAGTGTCTGATAAATATAAATATCAGATTTATATCCATGACTCATGGCATCTTATGACATTTTAAACTATATTTAATAGCTTTAAAAAAACCCTCTAAATGGCTCTAGTCATTTACTGTAAATGTCCACTGCAGGTCACATGCTCATCAGATGGAGTACATTTAGCATGCATTTCAGGGCTTGATGTTGCTTTTCAAAACAAAAAGATATAAATCTTAATACTCTCACTTCTAATGTATGGATACAAGCCATTAATCACTCAGACAAACATATGTAGGCTGCAGCCCTGTATATGCTTTAAGAATAGAAATCAGATGAACACAGCTTACACCTTCAGGTAGATCTGTGCTCTCCGTAAGCCTCATCATTTGAAATTTGGTACAGAAGTTATGAGTTCTGCTCTTCTTTCTGTAAATATCTAGATCACACCTTCAGGGGATTTTTGGTTTGCTGTGATTTTTGAATGAGCCAGGGAAGACAGTGAACATTTCACCATGAACTGTCAAATTTTTCATGCAGCTTTGAGTTTTTATCTTCCTTTTTTATTTACCATTACAAGCAGAAAAGGACATTTAAAAGAATAGTGCATAAGCATCACTCTTATCCCAATTCTGTTTCTGCTAAAATCACTGCCAAGCTCCCATTGATTTCAGCATCACAAAAGAGCCATTCCATAAAGTACTGCCTCATATTTTATGAGTTTGGATTTCTTCTCTGGTCCTGCTACTAGTAATATTCTCATTCTAAGGAAACACAACAGAAGAGTTTAATTTTACATATTATTAAAAAAAAGTCTCCCAAACCCTGCACATTCATTTTCAGACAAGAACATTACATAACAGCCCGCTAAAAGAATGATTAATGCACATCTCAACTTCAAATTTCTGTAGTGGAAGATAAGAAGAATATTTCCTGCAGCTGAAGGAGTAGTTTCCTCTGGTAGAAGGAGTAGAAAAAAAAGTTTGTAAGCAGTCAGAATTATCTGATAAGAAAATAAAATTAAATTGTTCAAATAAACAAAAGGAGATGCAGAAAAACAATTGCTAATATTGACAGGTGTCCTTTCTCCCAGGACAGTCTGCAATGCACTCAGCAAGCACCAGAGAAGTCACTGCTCCCTGTACAGATCTGAGGTTAGGCTAAAAACCTTAAATCCTATTTATAATTCTGGAAATAAGGTAAGCAACAGAAACCAAACCAAATCTGATCATGAAAGAAAGGGATGGGCAAATGTTAAACTTTCTTCTGCTCTTAAGGAAAGGACAGAGAATCAACAGAAAGAAAAATATATCTTCAAATAGCACATACAAGCTTTCTTTATAAAAGGAAAAATTGAAAGTATTTGCATTCCTGATTTCCAAAACTACCAAGTGAAGAATCATAGAAACACAACATGGTTTGTATTGGAAGAGACCTTAAAGCTCATCTCATTCAACCCCTTGCCATGGGCAGGGACATCTTCCACTGTCCCAGGCTGCTCCAAGCCCCATCCAGCCTGGCCTTGGACACTTCCAGAGATCCAAGGGCAGCCACAGCTTCTCCAACCTGTGCCAGGGCCTCACCACCCTCATGGGAAGAATTTCTTCCTTCAGTCCTTCCAATGATTCAAGTTCCACTCTGGATTCCACTGTCTGAGCCTTAAGGTATTTTAACATGAAAATCTCCTTGTTCCTCTTCTCATTTATCATTGCCTACTTTAGGCTCACACTCCAGCAGCATTCAGGGAGATGCCAGACAGGGAGGAAGGAAAAATAAGAAGTATTTGTCAGATTAACACAAAAACAAACAGGAGATAAAGAGGAGCTGTGTGTGAGACTGCCAGACACCAGAAACACCACGGTGAGATGGATCTGATGGAGACAGGAGTCAAACCCAGCAGCCATCAGTGAGTGAATTCTGTCTCCAAGGAGAGGGGGAAATTCCTGCAGTGCAAGGGCAAAGTCATTTTGCCTTGAAGGCCAGATTTTAATCTGCAGTGTAACATATATTGTCAGGTATCTTACATTTTGCTGTTATCTATAGTGTGCCTTTATTGCTCAGGCAAAAAAGATGCTGAATTAAAAAGGGGTGTGGGGGTTAGATCCCTGTACCACAAAAAGAAAAAAAAAGGCATTGGGAGATAATAAAAAAATTACAGTACATTGTAAATGAGCATTATATATTTTAAACTTGATCTATAGCTAAAACTTTGAAACAAATTATGAAATTAAGGTTTCTGAAACCCATTTTCTTGGAGATGATGACACACAAGACACTAAATAACAATTTGTCTGCGCTCCCGTAGAAAATATAAGCAATATCAAGAGCCTTTGTACATTTAAAACCAAAACCTATCCTCTCTAAAAAGTCATGAATAGTACCATGTAGAATTCTTACTAATATTGCAACTACCCTATTCCCCTAGTTCATATGGGTAGTATCAATAAAATATTCTCCCCTGAGTCAAACCTTTGCAAAGGTATTCACTTAAAGAATTATCTACATTAGAACCATTAACCTTGGTACTCAGCATATTCTGCAATTTCTGATCCAGCCAATGACTTTAGAGATCAAAACGTGATTTCTGGGGGTAAAAAAAGGCAGCATGTTTTACAGAGAAACTTTATATCATAAAGGTAATATATTTGTAAAGATTGTATGATTTTACTGATCATCAAGAAAAAGAAAGATTTCCATAAACACTACCTCTAACACGATGAACTGAATTACTTTAAGAGTTCTTAATCTTTTGCTTTGAAAATGAACAATGCAACATTCACTACAATAAAGAACAGAATTAAAATGAAGGTTTCGTGCTAAATGCTTTGTGTACAAATGGATTTGTGCTCTATTTTTACTAGAGCTTTGTGGTGTTTTGAGAAGACACTAATAAAAATGTTCATTATAGCTTAGGAAATGTGTGGAAAGAGATATCTTTAACCAGAGCAAGGCTTGGTCCATGTTAGCTGAATATCTATTTAGACCACACACAGTGGTTAATATCTGCCAAAGAATGTAGCATTCTGCAGCAACCAGGTCAAAGCCACAGTATATCAACTTCCAATTAAGTGTAAAATAATGCAAAAATGTTTAACTTAGACCTCCAAGACCTCAGCTTTAATTGAAATGGCTGCCGGGAACTACATACAAAATCAAATTTTATGAAGTCTTGAAATCTAGAATCATCCTTTATAACAAATAACCCAATAAAGCTGAAGTTTACCTCTAAATGAATCATGTCAACTACAATAAAGCAGAAAGTACTTTACAGATGCAAGGTAAATATACAGAAAGTCTGACTACCTTTGAAACTCAACCAGGAGATTTGCAAAAGAACTGGGTCCCACCCACCTCCCACCCATGCAGCCACGAGGAGCAATGAGATTTTCACCACTGAAGTCAGAGCAATTATTGGGCTCCCATTCTAACTCCAGCAGACACTAATGCCTTTCACCACAAAAAGCAGCCAGCTCATTAGCATTCACTGGATGAGAAGCTTTTTTGGCTTTGTATGTTTTCTTTCTTAAAATTACTTTCTTCTCCACAGCCCCTGTATTTGCTGTAGCTGTGCACATCCATTACTGCACTATACAGATAGGCAGACCCATTTTCTGCTAAACACTAATATTATTTCAAGTACTTAGTATATTATTATGAAGTTTTGACAGGTTTCTGACAAGACAGGAAGAATATTTCCTGGCGCACATAATCCCACAATTATCCAAGGAGGAAAGAACTGCAAAAGAAAACAAAAATTAAATTTGCTTTAAACAAACATTTTCTTCTAAGGTTTTTCTTTTGAACGTGATTAAAATTGCAATTAAATTAAAGCTTTGGATCAGAAACAAATTCAAAACATTCTGTGGTCCTCCAAAAGAAAACCAATTATTTTAATATCGCATTTGCAGATTCATGTCACAGGGGAAGAAGAAATTTGGCTGCAATAAAGACCAATTTAAATGTTTAACAGGGAGTAAGGCAAGCCCTCACTAGACCTCACAGCCACCCATCCTGCTACTAACACATCTTTCCTACCACAACACACACTGCCATGATGTCCCTTGAATTTTAAAATCCTGACTGCACAAGCTGTGACAGAGATCCTGAGGCAAAAATAAATATATCATATATAATTAAAGACTATACCCATATATTCACAGAGGCAGAGTTCTCACTCTCTAATGCCTAAGGAAGAATACAAAAATATGACACTGCCTTGGGATACTCTCCTACTCTCAAACAGGTTTTAAGCTTAGGACATCCAGAGTCAGAGACAGTACTTGTTGTCTAACAATTTTTTCTATTACATTTCCATCTGACCAATTCCTCTTGAATCCACGTAAATTTCGGCAGTCACAAAGCAAAGAAAGTTTCAGCTTTGCCATTTCCTTCTGCAGAAGCAGTCAAATACAACTCTGAATGATAAGGTTAGCTCAAACTGGGTTATACATGAAAGAAAGAGCACTCTGATAAAATAATCCAGAATAACAACAAAAGGCACAAGATCAGAGTTGCATAATGAAAATGATCACATTTATTCAGTTAAATAGATGAAGTCTTCAAAGAATTATATTCTATCAGCTGGAACAGAAAATTCAATAAAATTGTTTCAAAAATATGAGCAGAAGCTTTAGGATTTGACTCATTACTGCTACTCAGTCTTCAAATCTTTCTCAAATATTTCTATGCTCCCAAACAGATCCTCACCACAAGTGATGTTATTTGCTGATTCAAAAATTTAAGTGCAGCTGCATAACACAGTATACTTTTTAAACAGAAGAGCAAAACAAAACACATCTCATGAGTAACTCTTAATCTGCCAGCAAATCAATTATAGAAAGCTTCTGTAAAAAGCATCTGAAAATCTGCTTCCAGTCAACACAACTTAGCCATCTGCTTTCCACAGATATCTGCCAGGAATGGGTTTGCAAAACCAAATTAACGGTGATTACACAAAAATATTCACAATTTAATTTCAGCTTGCCAATCACTTTTATAGTCCTTCACATGCATGTGCAAAGAATCCTCCCCTCACCTCTTTGAAGTTAATGACATGTTTAAGCTGCCCCAGAAAAATGGCTAAAGCCACATTTAGCAGATTTGGTTTAAATTAGCTTCGTTGGGTCACTGCAGTGTTAGGAAGGACACAGACACTACTGGGGCTTCACACATCCCTCAGCTAAAACACAAAGGGTACTCTCCTTCAGCAGTGACTGAACCTGCTGTAAAACAGTGATACCTCTACTTCAACTGCTTTATTAATCCTGGATTAGTACAATTTTGGATATCAGAGGTGTCAGTTTACCTCCTGACAGTTATTTATTGTACATCTGTTCACCAACTGTTCCACCACACTTGTTGCCAGTAGCCCCAGTCTATTCTAGATGCTGTATGTGCAACCATTATAATGCTCCTTCCTCAATTTTTTTCTCTTTTTTTCAGTATCCCAAACTGCCAGTTTGTAGAAATCCCCACTGTTTAATGACTACCAATACAAAGTTAATCTTGCAAGGACCACTCATCATCTGGCCCTTTTTCAGCAAGCACAATGAAGGATGCTGATAACCACACAGGAGGTACTAACCTTAGATAGATGTGCAAATAATCCTTTCACATGGGGCTAGTGCTGCAATTTTATCCATCTCTATTTTTAAAACCAGGAAAAAAATGTACAGAAGTATTGGTTTTATATTTCCTCTTGCAAGACATGCAGTGAATTACAACACAAGCTGTAAATACTTCTCTTTTTAAAACTATCAGAGAGTTTTAAAATCCATGCTTTTAAAAAAAGGCTAATAAAGGGATGAAATTGGAAGAACCTGGACTACTCTGCAGCCAGTCACACCATTCCAATAACATTGTTCCAATTCCTTTAATTTCTGTTGCAATCTTGTTGCACAAGTACATAATTTTATACCTAGCTACAAATACTGGAACGTCTGTCACTACTTCTGTTATCAGAACCAAGTTTTAAGGTTCAGAGCTCACATTTCTATTAAATGTAATATACAAATTTTTGTAAAAACAAGAAATGTTTTTCTCATGTTTTTTAATTTAAACAATAATTTTAAAAATCATTTAAATTGAGTACTTGGATCCCATTGAAAGATATACTAAAACACACGTGTCATCTTAGTCTTAGAGGAAAATGCATGTGTAACATGTCCTGGCACATTAGGAAACCATATAATCATAGAAGTGTGTTAAAAAGCTCTAAACTTTCAGGTTCTGATCAAAGTGAACTTTGAAAACACGAGCACTCCTACAATACAAATCAGTAACTCAGTACCCCAAAACAGAGTAAATTAAAGCACAGTTGAGATGTTCTGATCACAGTTGACAACAGATATTAATTTGCTTATGAGATGCTGGCTTCAAAATATAAAAAGATGACATGGACAAATCCAAACAGGGTCCAGGGCGACTCCAGGAGCAGGCTTTTGTTTGTCTCCCTTTTAAACCTTTCCCACAGGATGTCACTATTGCTCCATGTCAGTGGGGAGCGTGATCGACTGGGGACTCCCACATCCCCTCTCCACAAGGCTGCATGACACAGATATTTAAGCATCTTCTAATTTTGTAAATAAGATTACAACAACGACTGATCCATCTCGGCTGCCATGTTGCAAGCCCAAATATTTGCTGACTTTTAAATGAATTAAATTCTGTTACAGTCCCTCCAGCTTGAAAAAACAGAACACTAACAAACCTGGAAATAGTGATATTAATGCCTGTGTATTGTGCCTACTTAAACAGAACATAATCCAGCTGAAGACATTAAAGAATATTCTTCCTTAAATTCCTGCATTTTCACCTTTCAGGGCTATATAATTTATTTTCCAGATATTCATGCCATTGGATAGACTTTTTTCTAACAAAAGAGTGACATCTCGTGGTGACACAGAAACCCTGGCTTGAGCACAACTCGTCTCTGCATGGAACAGAGATCAAACCCAGCACCAGTTAAAAGCTGCAGCCCAAGCCCTGCCAGCTCCTGGTGCTGCAGCCAGGTCTCATCTCAGGCAGAGAAGGCTCGACAGAGATCCCCTATGGATCCCCCATGGATCCAGGCATGATGGTCACCCCTCCAGAGGGAAGAGCTCCCCACATTTCCCTGCCTTTATCCAGCCAGGCAACTCCTCATTGCCACTTGTGTTTGGCAGTCAGATGTGTGACTTGGAGGTTTGGAAGTAACTTCTCACAGTCACATGTTTCTGCCAAAAATGTCTGCAAGAAAACCAGAATCGGTGAGAACAAAGATTTGCCAAAATGCAGTGGATCAAATTAGCCATAGCATACTAAAAGATGCAACTGAGCTCAGCCAAAACTAGATTTCAATCACCACACCTGTAATTATACTTTCATGATTAACATTTTAGAAGTAGGGTTTTCCGTGTTCCTGTTCTATTCAGTCAGTACCTTATATAGGGGGATACAATTTTTCAAAGGAATTTTTTTCATATTTATGCCTTGTTACTGTAAATGTATTTGCCTTAATAAGGTAAAACACGGTAAGATAATATGAATGTTAAGGTAAAAAGGTAAGTATGAATGTTCATATTCTTGACAGTTCAAAAAAGTTAAAGCAGGGGTGTTGGGGTTTTTTAGTCTTTTATAGTAAATACTTTCTTGTTATGAAAATGATGAGAGTGTTTTGTACAGTCCTTTTGCCTGTTAGTGCTACTTAATGGATACTGACACTTAATGAACAATGTATTTGTAAAGTGCTGTGCCTGTAACAAGGCATCAGCATCAGAAATTAGAAAAGAAAATTTCCCATTCTGCCATTACCATATATGCAATGTAACAGTAATGAAGACCAGGTGCGTACATGTGTGAGTTATTTTATACAAGAACAGCAAAACTGTCACTGTGGTCAGCAGTCTGTGAAGAATATAAACTAGAAAAATTACAATGTTGCAGAAGAAAGCCCCCTAAAGTAATTACTGAAGTTTATTTAGCAGAATATGCACCTTTGCTACTCTTAAGGTATTAGTGTTCCAGTTTGCATTACCCAATATTGTAAATGACCTGCCATCTCCAGACCCACGGTTCAAGCCAATTATGCTGCCTTTTATTGTGCTGAAGATTGAATTAAAGCCAACAGGAAAATATCCCATGTCAACAACCCACTGATCCCAAATATTCCACCCCAGTTGTTCTGCTCATGTTCCAAAACAGCCATTCAAAATGATGCACGAGGAGTCCAGTGCTCCAAGATATAGGAATCAAATTCCTTTCACAGAAATGATGGATGCAATAATGCATTTGCAACTTTCCTGAGAAAACCCCGAATCTTGCAATATTTAATGATATTTCATGGTTGCAGGGCTGAGGTTAGAATGGAGACGAATCAAAATCTGTCAGGAAAAGATCCACCTTTCTTATAAAATGTCTCAAGATAGTAAAGACTGTCTGATAATTTTATTTAGCAGCTGGCACTTGGCATGGCGAGCTCTTTTGCCTAAACTCTGTGAGGAAGTATTATAGTAGAAACAATTAGAAATACTGAAGAGGCCAACAACTCAAACCATGCTATTACAGAATAATATATTCTGAGATTCAGCCAAGACCTCTATCAACAACAAAATTTAATCCTTTTCTTTTTTCACCTTCTCATCTTTCTCCAAGAGCAAATAACCTGTGTTGCTTCTCTAACTGCTCTCTGTATATGTTGTTCAAAGTGCTGCTATGTGGTAATGTCAGTAAAATACTGTAAAACTGCTACTGGAAATCAGCTTTCTGAACTCCTGGAACACTTCAAATGACTGAAGGATTAATCTTGTTGCCCTGAGGTTTTCCACATGTTTTCACACACCTTGCTAAGTTTTAATCATCACTTACTATCAAAAATTCATATTGAGTCTAATGGGTCTAAAACCAACCAGATCTGAAGTTTCTAAAAAGCCTCAGGAATTGTCAATGTCAGCTCCCTCTGAGGTGCCTAAGGAATCAAACAAACTCCTTAGCAATAAAGGAAAAATAAAAACAGAGATATAAACTTATGATGTCAGTGTCTCAAATCAGTGGAAAACATAACAAAACCAGCTGTAATAAAAGGGCACAAAAAGAAAAGTAGTCAGGTAGGAGTTAAAAACACAAATTATAAAGTATATATTAAGGCTTCTCATTTCAGGCATGATACCACTAATCTTAATCATGCAAAGAACTGCTTTGTTTCCTCATCAAAAGATAGGGAACTAGAGGGAAGTTTTAGCTCATTTAACTCATTGTTAATGACGGTGCAGGAATTCTTTCATCAAAATAATTTAAAGTAATATATTCATTCCTTTGTATCTAATTAAAAATATCCTAGAGGGCGAATCCAGATAAACCCACAGTCACCTTGGTAAAGATGAGTTTGGTGAGGTCTCAAAATGCAAACTCCACTGGCTGCTGATCCAGGATGAGAGACAGGATGGACAAAGTCTGTATGCAAGAATCTGCATCAACTCAGCACCAAAAACAGCTCTGCTAAGAGGGTTCTTTTTAACTGTGGGGAACTTAGAGATAGAACAAAAGGTAGAAATCACAATTATTCCTATTCCCTGACCATACCTCTTCCTCTAGAAGATGGCATGGAAAGAGAATGAAAGAAAAATTGCAAGTAATTCAGTGTTGCTTTGCACAGGAAGAAAAATAAATCCATTCCAACTCCATATAGGACTCCACGAGTCCAAACCAGCAATTGAAGAACTGAGCTGGACACGATTTGAATCAGACACTAAAGCCATGGCTGATCTACTTGAAATGCAATTTTTTCATACCAGAATGGACCTTTAACAAAAAGGCACCGTGAAGAGAACAGCTAAAGCTTAAATAAAGCAGAAGTCACAGGGGGGGAAAAAAAGCCAATTAAATAGTGAATTAATTTCCCAAACAAATTAAATACAACAGAAAATATTTATCTTCAGAAAAAAATAAAGTAGTGATCTGAAAAATCATTCTGCAGATGGCAAAGTTTTCACTACTTTCTTACAAACAGACCTGGGTTTTTTTGGTAACTAATTTCTAAAGACTTACAGACACCAGATTTACACAAATGAGCAGATGAAGTAATTGGACTAGTTTATAATACAGATGTGCATTCTGATCTGGTTGCATGGCTGTAACTTCCAGGCGTTTATGGATGCCTGTCAGGAAGTCTCTAGATCCATGTTTATTTTGGCCAATGACTTGACCATTTTGGCAGGATAACCACTGTCCTGATGGCACTATTAATTAAGTTTAGATGTACTATGAAATAATACTCTTACAAGTAGGCTATGGTTCCTGCATGGATCCTGCTTGCTGACCAGGATCACTATCAGGAATTTTCCTATTACTTTTCAGAGTATTACAGCCTCATTTCCATCAATGAAACTCCCTCTTAAAGCAGAAACAACCTGCTCTCATTTGCAAACAAAACTAAAGGAAGGATTTGAAATCAAGACTGAAATCATCATCATCATCAAAAGATATACCCTAAGACACAGATCACAAAATAGTACATTTTTCTGTTCAAGCAAAAAAAGGTGTCAAAAAAAATGCTTGGTTACTAAACCTTATGGAAAAGATAGTATTAGATACTAATCAGTATCTTAAATTTTCACCTGGTTTACATCCTATTGCACTATTCCAAAATTTTCATGTTCTAATAGAACTGTTACTCTATTTTTACCTCAAATACCTCCACAGCTTTAATCTTGGCAGCTGAAATATTCCTAAGGACTACAACATTCACCTCACTGCTTCCTCCTTCAGAAAGTTTATCTGTTGTGCCTATTGCCTGTCCTGCATACTGTCCACTGTTTTATGGATTAAATCCACAGTCTTCTGAAACCCCAGCCGCTCTCCCCTGGCATAAGTCAGGCACAATCTCATAAGTACAACACAGTTTGATGCATCACTGACATAAAACACAGCTACTACATTTCAAAGGCTTTTATTTCTTTTTATTTCCAACTGATATCAACCAACCACTGCATCTACCCATGGGCATCATTTTCTACTTGTGAGAGAAGCAATAAAGAAATAAATAACAGATTTTTAGAATTTGTAGAACAAAACTGACCACAGGACATTTCTTCTTACACATGATCATTTTCCCTGCACACAGATCTAGAAATCAGGCCCAGGAGCAGTTATAGATATTATGAAGTATTGCTACACATATATCATTCTTCAATCTTTATACATTTTTAAAGGTAAATGAAAAGGCAAATGAGAATTTATGTACTTCTGTAGTAGAAGTATATCAAGAGAAAGCTGGGATAAAATGAGGGTTACCCAAAAAAAAACAATTTATGAAAGTTACAAATCCACTCTTGCTTTTCCAACCATACTCAAAAACTGTGGCCAGTATCAAGTGTTTTGACCTTCTAATCTGTCCTTTTCCCATGTGCTGCCTGCTCCACCTTCCTCCACTCCTTTCAGCTCCAGACATTATTCCTTGCCCACATTCCTAATTGCCTCATTCCCATCCCATCTGAGGAGACACAGCCCCAGTATTTACCTTGACTGGGCTGTCCCACTGGCTGAGACTTGGAGTAGGGACAGGAAAACAGGAGAAAATGTCCTTGAGCAAAGAAGAGGTGCTTCTTTCACATTTAGTAAGTAGATCTGTTAAAGTCTTACAATCAATTACCTAAATTATAACAAGAAACCTGGAGCTCAATACGACTTATATTGGAATAATGATTAAAAATACTGTAATTTTATCCTTCATATCTTCTCTCCATAAAATATACTGTCTCAGTTCATTATTAAATCTGAAGTGACTTGTTTCACAATAAAGCATCTCAGGAACTGTAACAGGGTTTTATGTTTGTCTGTTTACTTAAGGTAGTGCATAACAACCATCCCATTGGAATAAAACTCAAAAATAACTATGATTATTATTAATAACAGTTATATTAATAATTATTCTATAACAATATAATACAAAATAGTAATAGTAATAATAATATAATAGTAATAATAATAATAATATTATAATAATAATAAAGAAATTTGAAGATATAAAGAACTTTAGGCAGATTTTAAATGCTGCAACAAAGTTATTTTGAGAGGGGGAAGTTACCCCAAGTTTGGCTACTCGTAATTCTGTTAATGTAACACTACATTCACTTTTAACTATAACCCAGTACTCCATACAGTGCCTGACTCACCAGCTGACTTCTGGATCATTCACAGAAAGAACAAGTCCAAGTTTCTGGCCAGGATCACTATCAGGAAGATGACTTTTCACAGTATTTCTGTTCCATTGCTTATGCCTCCCTAAGACTTGTCCTCTTAAAACAAACTGCTCATTCGCAAAAGTGAGATTCACCGAGTTAAAAAATTAAGTTGTACAGATCAGAAATGTAATCATGGGAGACAAGCTCTGAGAGTTTTTCAATCACTGTGGGGCTGCATCAATTTAAAGTCATGTTACATTAAAGAGAAAAACGTCTGGGAAAATCTCCCAGTTGTCACTTTAGATTAGATTTGTTGTTGTTATCAGACTGTGCATTTTGTAGGCTTTTTTACATTTTAAAGATATTGCCTCATGCAGCTACACAGTGCATAAGAAACAGGAAACATACTATTTTTTTAATCAGATTGCCTGGAGATGAGGAGTTTGCACAAATTAACTGATAGTTTAATTTTTAAAAAAAAGGAAACATGCATACATATCTTCTTGAAGCTTATTAACATTAAAACTTTTACTACCTTAGCATCTCAGGGAAGCCACCCAACTCAACCTTGCTCCAGAGAAAGAAAGTTTCCATTCTTCCAACAATAAAACAGAACCCACTGGGGAGACCTCATGTTTCTGGCCATCTCAACTGTAATTTTTTTATAAACTTCCACCTACAATAATGGATTTACCCATGTATCCTACACTAAATCTGCTACAATGCCTCTCAGAATCAGGCTCTCATATCAGACAACTACACACTACACAGACAATACAGGATTTACCTACATAAAAACAAAATTGAAGAATCTTAGTTTATTTCTGCACAATTTCAAGCTGTCCTCTGATATTTGGCATTTACCAGAGCTTTGGAGAATTATCTTAATTACTCTGATTGTCATGTAAAGGGCTCTTGAAGATTACTATATGTATTCACATTGTCAAATACTGTCTCAGACAAGAGTAGCAAAGTCACTGAAGATGTTGCTCTATATTACTGTTTCAAGCAAATATTCTAAGTAATATTCATACAACACAATGGTTTTAACTTGAATTGCATACAAGAATTTCAGCTAGTAAAATTATACTTTCTAATATGAATTAGGGGGGGTTATACAGCTTTTAAGAGCAATTTCAGTAATTGTAATCTTTCTAAAAATACAGTTAGTAGCACACTAGTCTTAGTTGAAATATTTACAGGATACTTCTTAAATCAAATGCACACCTTTGATCTAAACCCTAACTTTTTGATATCTAAGGCAAAATACCAGGCTGTTCAGAACATGCAGTATCTCCCTTCTTGCAATTTATCATGTGGTGAGAAATATTTCAAGACTTTACTGAGGTGAAACCACCAGAAAAATTTTGAAAATGCAACAGTAAGTTGACAGCATGTAAGCAATGTCCATTCTGGCTTCAGCAACATCAGCCTACCAGGGAGAGCAGCTACAGGATTAAATCTGTTTAAATACCTCTGACCTCCCCAAACAGCTGCCAGCTCTGCACAGTTTGTCTGTGGAACTCCAGATTAATGAAGCAAAGTCAGTCACTTATAAAGAGTGGATTTTGCCCTTTTATTTTGGTTTTGGAGCCACAAGACTTTCAGCAGTTTGGTGTGATTTCAATACCATGGGGAAATGAGGTCTTTTGAAGCCATTAATGTTTTCATAATAATGAAGACCCTATATACAAATGGAAACTCTCTTCTACTGCATAATATTTGAGTGCTGAAAATAAAAGCCACTCCCGGTCTCCTCAGATGCCACAGAGGCACCAAGATGAACCAGACTAAACCCAGCCTCTATGAAAAACCCTTCTGCTCCTAGAGAAGACAATGTATGGAATTTTTAAGCTTTACCATTCCTTAAGACCTACCACATTTATGGAAAACACCACAGACTGACATCTAAAAATTATTAACAAGTTTCAGATTAGCTTTGCTTTTTCTAAAGGTGAACTTTCATCCCTATAAGGAACACCAAAAGGAAGAATTTTATCCCAAAGTATGACAACTGTAACAAGCTATGTCTTAGAATAGTACATCTTTAATCTAACGCCACAGTCCTAAATCTGTTCTGGTTCTACAAATGCCTCTAGTTATTTCCTTTTTATCAGTGAAGAAAATGAAATAAAAAGTATTTCATACTTCCCACCAAACAGACCATGTTACCCTAGAAGATGTGCTTAAATAATTTAGCTGTTAAAAAGAATCTTTAACTATAAATGTACTAAATTCCAGTGCAAAAGATTAACTACAAAAGAAATTAACACTGCCTTAGGAAAAAGAGATAACATTTTTCTAAAGCATTTCTAAAGCTTTTTGATATGCTATTTTTTAGAATTATATCTGGAGAGGACTAATATTTTTAAATGAGACCTTCTGAGCTGCTCAAACTGTAAAGTACCATTTGTGTGAGTCAGAGTTCTGAGCAATTTGGTTTTCTCCCATAAAGAAAAATCTGTACCCAATCTTTACCCACTAAAAGAATGAATACCCAGCAATCAGAATTTGATATTCAAATAATATTCACCTAAAATATGTTGTTGCTGCTTCCATCAACAACTTTGTCACAATATATCAAAGCAAAATAACATTTCCTCCCCACAACAACTTAGAAGTTTCCAGGGCTTTATCATCAGTCGAAGCAGTCTGTTTGCAGTCTCCAATACAAACTGACAATCTAGTGATACAGTACATTAAAAATTCTCAGTAGTATTGACTGCCTGAAGCTGATGCTCCCTTGCTAAATGCAGTGCAGTTCAATTAACAGCTTTTCAATATACAATTTAATTTTTCTTTCATCTTGATCCACAGCCGAGCTTGAAATGAGGAATGTTGGAATAGATGTACTTTAAATATTGGAGCAAGTCTTTATAAATAAATCTATCAAACTCGTAATGATTTCTGTCATAACAGGATCAAACAGGAACCTCAATGCGTGTGACTTTCAGGTTCGTGCATTGTTGCTCAGCTTTATTCCCTCAGTGAATTCCTGGCATGGGGGAAGGCTCCAAAAACTCCCCCAAAGGAGAGGAAGAGCTTTTCCTGTACTGCACCATTCTTAGAACAGATTTCTGCTGATGCTTTACAAAGTCTTTTGCATGTAAAAATCCAATTTATCACTTATGTCACAACAAATATCTTAAGGAGATTTAATACTTCTCTGATTATTTAAGAAGGTCATCAAACAGAGAAGTACATGGCACCAGTTTCCATTATCAAATCTGCACTCAACTGAGAGACAACTGAGAGAAAATAAATATTTAATGCATAAATACTACCCTGGATACCATTTTCCCCCCTGCAGTGTGGATGTACATAGTATGCTTCAAATTTTCTCTAGGTAGTCATGCCATTTCAGAGGAAAATGTAAGGTTAATTTAACCAGGACAGAATGAAATATTTCATTTCAAAGTTCCTCTAAGTGGGACACTGCTGAAGGAAGCTATTAATATCTCTTACAGCGTGCATGCTCAAGGAAACACTGTGGATCAGCTCATTTCTCACAGGTATACTCCACAGCTTTCCAAGTGGGAGGATTTACTACTGCTCATCAGAAGGGAAAACACTCCTCTTCTAAGCTAGAGGCATTTTCTACTCCTTAAAACAAACAGCCACAGAAACAAACCTGCCAACACTCAGTGCCTCAGACAGCAGAGGAGCACTACAGATGTGGAGGGCTCCCAACCTGCACAGAGGAGCTGTGAAGCCAGAGAGGCTTTGGCAGGAAAACATGAAGAGCATTGCAAGAACAGAAATCAATTTCAGATGAACTCAATCAAATGTTCTTAATTAATACTTAAGCACATAGTGAAATACACAGGTTTACCTTGCATGTGTCTATATTTATAATGGTATTAGCTGAGATTGAGAGATTTTATTCTTAAATGTTATATTTTTTCCTTCTTCATGTATTTTTAATCATTTTATCTAGATTATCACTTTGAATGCTGAAAAAAATCTTTATAAAACTAACCAGCCTCATTATTGCCACCATTTTCTTTTTCTCTTTATTTCTAGTCCTATATTTTAAAAAAGTATCTCAGTACTGTATTTAAATTGTCACTGAAGTAACACTCAGCATTTACAGCAATTAACTCATCATTACTGAGAATAACTACACTAATTGGGATGCTCTACAAACCTGCAACACTGCAGAATTAAGAATAAACTTAACAAAGATACAATTTACAACTAATCTATACTTACAATTAAAGTTAGTTTCAAGATTTATTTCATTCTATTATTTTTTATTAGCTACAGCAGACAGTAAATGGGGTGTACTATGTTCTGCTTTGCAAACACCTAGATTATAAAACATAATTACACAAATTAATTCGAAATGAGTACATACATTCATGTCTTTGTTTGTAGCCATAACATGTTAAACATTACTATACTAATGAGCAGTTCCTAAAATTTATAAGCTGGTATAACTGAGGAAAATATTAAAGCTCCCTGACCACACAAGGCATAAATGTCACAGAGAGGGTCACGACCACTTCAGATCTCCTGATGTCCTGTTTTGCAGCTGCAGGCAGCGTGCAGATCCTTCTTCCACACAGCAGGGTAACAATTCTTGAGAATTCTCAGCACCCAAAGCAGAATACAAATGCAGACTGAAATTTTCCCTGAACTGGGTCTTGTACTTTCTTTTCTTTCCCACCTACTCTCAAGGGTTCCCTGATGTCTAAGAACCTAAAGTCCCTTCAGTTCTGCCCACTGACTGCAAAGTTGGTTCAAAGACTATTTTGCCTGGCTCCAGTATAAATAAAGTAATAAAAACTACCCCAAATACTCATTTTGCTGCATTAATCCGATGCTTTTATTTGATAAGCAAAGTTTCATGTTGAAGTTTAATACTCTGTGACCACAAACAAAATACAGGAAAAAAGAAGTTTAGCACACCACCTCCAAAGGTGATTGTTAAGATAAAAGAGAATTAAAGAATGAGGGGAAGTTAGAAAAGACAGTAAATTAAACAAAAGGTATGATGCTTTGGCTTTATAGTAATAAAAGCTTTACAAATATAATGACAAGCACATAAATTATTAGTACTTTTTAAGCATTCTACTCAGCAAGTCTGTTTTCAAGACATCGCCTGCATTCCTGTTGAACTCCAGCTATGCTTGTTTTATGTCACTTATGCTGCTCTGTAGTCATATAAGCCTGATAATTATCTTCACTTTTATAAGCTATTGTGGATCATGAAACAAGTCAGTGCTTCTTTTGATGCCCTCACTTTGGTCCCTTGTCACTGTTAAAACTGCAAGTGATCCTGCAATCACTTTTTATTCTTTTTTTCCCTCTTTTTAATGCATAACAATTCTGCAGCTGTACTACACCATCCTGGAGGCACTATTTTCCTGCTTTACTATATTTAGTGTTACAGTAGGACCTTAAGATTTTTGGGTTTATCATCAAGAATCCTTTAAACATTATCAGCACTGCAGAGCCACGAGTAGGAAGAAAATAATCTCTCTACCTTTTTCTTCTCCACACTGACCTCAACCAAAATAATTTCTGTACTTCAAAAGATTCATTTATCATATTGATAGGTTGGTTAAAATCCTAAGAAAACAAATCTTAAAGAACTTGTTCTTCACACTGGAGGCTCTGTGACGCATCAAATCAAATTCTTTGGAATCTAGACACATTTAAAAGTCTACACGATGCTGAGTCACCTCTTTGGTTTTGTTTTAATTTTTGGGGAAGTTTTAGGGCAAAGGCCCATTTTAGAACCATGACAGAGAAAACCAAGACAGGAACACAACACACAGCAGGTTAGCAACATGTGTGTGCTGCACTTAACAAGTAAGACTTGTTACTGTGTTTTATTACGAAGCATTCCCCAGCTGCAATGTGTTGAAAGAGCTACAACTATTGCCCACTAAAACTGCTTGCAATACCAACAGATTATCTGTTGGTATGTACTGAAACATCCTCTTGATGTCTAATGACTAGATAAACTAACAAAATTGAGGGATTAATATGAAAAAAAAATTACATGGAAACGTGCAAGATCCCGAACATAAAAGCAAGAGTTTGCTTACTTTTTATAAATTTTTTATATATTACTTTGCTACATATTAGCTTGCTTACTTTTTATATATTATTTGTTCTTTGCTTTAATTGAAGCAAAGAACAAATCTGGCGACAAAAACGACCCACCAGATTTTACCAGGACTCCCACAAAACAAAAAATGATCAGAGTGCACATTAAATCATTAGCGAGACACAACGCTGCCTGCTTGGCTTTAACATGCAGAGAATGAAACTCCTGGCAGAGGCAGAAGAGGAGCAGGGCTATAATTACAAGGCAGTGCTGGGCAGCCCAGTTAATGCTGTGCTTTGACAGTGCAAGGCTATTCCTGCTCCCCCGAGCCCCGCTGCAGCCTGGGTTCACTCTAATTGGTTCCAAAGCACAGCCCACCAGCAGCAGCTCCTCCAGCCCAGGAATGGTAATTTCCACACGACTGTAAATAGTGTTTGCAAACAATACAAACACGGTAATAAGAGGCTAGGTGGGTAATTAATGTGTGGTTACAAAGCAGCTTATTTGCATTTTTATTTAAAACTGCCTTCTTTAAAAAGCTGCTCAGATTTCTTTTTGCAAGAGGAGCCTTGGTTAAGGAATAGAGCAGTAATTACTCTCTTTAGGGGTTCTTTTATACACCCTTTAGGGAATTAGAATGAAAAGATAAGCAGAATTATAAAGGGAATCATGTAAAATATGAAATGCACTATAAACACTTAGTACTGTATTTACCATAAGCTAAGCTTGTCTTCTTCATTAATGGAATATATTACAAGCTTATGTTACACCCAGATTAATTGTGAAGATGGTTTAAATAAAAAAATATATCCAGACACTTTAATTGTTCCTCTCCCAGAAATGACAGCTAGAAATCCAGTGACAGCAGAACTCACTCAATGTAAGAACACATCTATCTGGACTACAGTAAATAAGTTTTCAACATCAGCAACATTAAATAGTTTTATAAAACTATTTATATAATAGTTTTATATCTAATATATAA
>VWYI01054187.1:0-22199 GCA_013399455.1 Anthoscopus minutus
TTCTCTCACCTTTCTGCTTTTTCCTCATGTGTCTTGCACTTTCATCTCTAAGACTTCTTGACTGGTTGTTGTTTATAAATATTAACGGATGGTTCCTTTGTCAGCATATCTGTTTTCCTTTTCAAAGGCTGGTGACCTACTTCCTAAAAACTAAATTTCCATTCATTATTTTTACTGTAAACCCAAATAAAAGTTATAGCTTTAACGTGTAATTTCAGTTCCTTGTTTGCTTTACTTTTTATCAACTAGATCAGAACCTTTCAGATTACTCTCCATATTTTTGGTGATGTGTTCAAATATTGTAAATGTAATATTTAGTTAGGGATACCATTCACGGAAATCTTGAAGTCAGAATACCTAGAACTACTACCTTATAATTTTTTTTGTAGTTAGCATTTATTTATACATGCTCACTATATCCAGAAGCCTAGATTTATGATGGTTTTTATTTTGCAGAGGATGTGCACTTAAAGTTTTCTTAGTTATTATTCCATGACTGTGTTCTTGGTCTGGGTGTCACTAAGCACAATTTTATTCAAATACATATTTAAGAGGATGGTCCTTGTTGCAGAGGAACAGCTCCCTCCCTGATGAGGAAAATGTTGCCAGACTACAAGAAGAACTGATTGCAGTAAAATTAAGAGAAGCAGAATCTTTGATGGGTCTCAAAGAACTAAGGCAGCAAGTCAAAGATTTGGAGGAACACTGGCAGGTATGGGTAGCAATACACTTTTATGAATTTTTATTTTCAATGAAAAAGACTATAAAATTTTAAAATTTTGAGATACTGAGATCAAGTAGAAACTAATGATTATAGATCAAACTGCTGAGGTGTAATTCAGCTGTAACAAGAAACTTAAGTTCAAAAGTATGCTAGAAATTGGTGCCTAGTTGTTATAGATGGCAGAGGGCCTGTCTTACCAGCTAACTGTAATGGTAGGAGGGAAGTATCTGATCAGTACTCCTACTTTGCTAAATGTTAAAAAGGGCTCAAAATAGACCAAAGTCTGAGGATATACTTGCAATTCACTGATTCTACTGTGGTTGGGAATTAATGTGTTTGGTTTTTCAATTGTCTGTTCTTAAATCCAGTAAGTTTCCCTGGGGTTCTAGCTTTTAGGATGAACATGGGAACTCTCGTTGTTTGTCCTCATATAACCCTGAAACCTTAGATGAAGTAAGGAAACACCAGGAATGATCAGGCATTATCAGCAAAAACACTCTGTTTTTCTAGCGTCATTTAGCTCGTACCACTGGAAGATGGAAAGATCCTCCCAAAAAAAATGCAGTGAATGAGCTACAGGATGAGCTGATGACAGTGAGGTTGAGAGAAGCAGAAACTCAGGCTGAGCTGAAAGAGACCAAACAAAGAATGATGGAGGTAGAGACACAGGTATGTTATTGAACACTGGGACCTGTGAATTGAGCTGGATGCTTGCAGTGTGATATTAAATGGTAGATACATGATGATGATCTTCACTATCTACAGGCAGGACTTTAATTCCAAAATGTGGGATGTTTTTACTTCTGTTACATGGGGATGGGAGAATCTAGTGCATACAGTCCTTTAATGTGTCTTCTTTAATCTTTTCCAGGACTATGCTGCCTGAATTTTTAATTTGGGTTAGTTGGTAGACACTGAATATGTGTGCATCATAATTCATTACATTTCAACAGGTGTAATAACAACAAAAGTATGTTTAAGGTGTTTTAAATTTCACAAATCTAACTGGCAGTTCTGATAATAATATTTAGATGGCAGTGTGTGCTTTCTTGTGATTACTTTGGTGATTTATTTTCTGCTGAGGTCGTGAATCTGGTTACTAAATTGTGGACTCAGCAAAGCAGCTGTGTATTGGTCAGGGCTTTTTAGCACAAGGTTTGCCTTTTATGTACCAGAATAAAAAGCATGGGTTACTCCTGCTGAGGTTTGTGCAGAAAACTTGACTGCCAAGATTTTTTTTTGTGTAACTAGGAAATAAGTTGCTAAGCACCTGCAATGAAAACGTACCAAACAGGTGAGTTCATATTTGTAAACTTTCACTCAAGTTAATAAACACAATGTGCTGATGATTGAGTAGGACTTGTAACAGACTTCTAAGAAATCTTCCCATGAAATATCTGCTAAATGTTACTTTTTTGAAAGAGATTTATGCATCCAAAAAATTAAACAAACAACATCTTTATTTTACAACGTTCAGCAATTCCAGAAACTAGGAGAGCAAGTAAGGACATGCTAATTCAGAGAGATTAACTAACTGGAAGGCAAATGGAGGCTTCTTTCTGAAAGAGGCACCACTTTGTCTATACCAACTGAACAAGTTTCCTCTTGCCTTACCTTTTAAAATTATCTCTGGTGTGTCAATATTGTTTTGGTCAGGAGGGGGCGTAGAGATCCTGCTGTCTGGCTTACATGTATTTAGGTACTTCTCACTTCAGTGTTAGACATGAAGCTTTGCTATGTGCTTAGGCTCTTCTGCTGTCATCTGAGAAAAACGCCATTCTCATGATATGGTGTGCACAGCTTCAGGTACAAATGCTGTGACTTGTGCACTGATCTCAACTAAGGTGCCACATTGCTTTCAGGAATTCACTGGAATTCCTGAAATGTGCACAGTATTTCTGACATATCTGATCTTTCCAGGATTCATAATGTAGTTGGAATACAAGGCAACAAATTGGAAAAAACAGATCTACTGGAGCTTTGCAATAATGTTCTTACAATAAGTCATCTGTTTAAGAACAATTTGAATATCCTCGCCATAAACAAAATGTCATGCAAACTTTTCTGATTATAGTTGGAAAACTCTCAATGCTTTTTCATCAAAAGTTTTTTATGGTAAATGATCTCTAAGTCTGGTTTGTCAGACTTCAGGGAGTTAGATTAATATCCTTTCCTTAACGTGTATTTTGTTTCCTTTTTTTGTCAAAAATTTCAGAATCAGATTAATAGTAATCACTTGCGAAGGGCAGAGCAAGAGGTTACCAACTTACAGGAGAAGGTGCAGTACCTTTCTGCACAGAACAAAGGACTTCTGGCTCAGTTGAATGAAGCAAAACGTAGACAAGCAGAGATTGAATGCAAGGTAAACAACATCCTGAAAAGAATACTTGTGTGCTAATATATGTACATGTTAGTCTTGTCAGCCATTGTTGGGCAAAATTGTGTCTTACCTGAGAAGCAAAAATCATAAAACCAAGATTCTTTTTACTGATTTTGACAGTATCATCTTGAGTTTACCATCTCACAAAAACCACTTGAGGTTTTGACAGAGCTGCTTCTTTGTGGTCCCACAAAGATTTACTTTAAAGCACGATTCTACTCAGAAAAGTGTAATATAAAAAGACACTCCTCAACAACAGACTCTTTCAGGTTTTCATTACTGTCCTGCCAGTTCTGTTTGTTTCTAGTGGGACCTTAATATACAGTGCAGCAAAGAAGTAGCTTCTGCTGACTCATCAAACTCCATCACAAGCTTTTAGGAAAAAAGACTCTGAATCTTAACTAGAAGAAATTGCTTCCCCTGACTTTCTTGTTTGCCATAATCTCTGGTTTCCTAAGTACTATTTTTTAAATATTGAGATTATTTTTACAATTTTTTTAAATAAGAACAGTCTTCCTCACGTCTTTTTCATAAAAACCAGTAACTTATTTTTTTAATTCATTTTTTATACTGAAGATGCTCATTAATCCTTCAGGGACTGAGAATGTGGAGTCAATAATCTGTTTTTATGTTGACTATGTAAAGTGCAATATGTCTTTAACCTGATTAATGAGTGAGTGCATGTAACTGTTCTCAGTGGGATAATGCATTTGTAGAACAAGGTCTTAGCCTGGGCTAGAGAAAAGTGTGATAGTAATAGAGCACCAGTAATACTCTTTAGAGATTCTGTGAAATTCTGAAAGTAGCTGTGGTCAATAGCAAGTGAAATATCTTCACTGACATACACTAACATTAGATCCTGAAACTTGTTTTGCAGCTAATAGAAAAAAGATTAAAATTTACACTGTAAGATGTTTTACAAGTAGTATTTGATTATATATCAGAAACAACAATTATTCCTTATTTGTAAATTACGTTGGATTATTTTTTCTTTTGTTTTTTTCAAATTGTTTAAATTCATGCTCTAGTTTCATTTTTGTCTTGGCTAGGTAGCAATATTTCTACTGTCTCAAAGTATATATTTGGATTTTCAACTCCCCAGTCGTTTCATGCATAATAGACTGATATGTTATCTCAGGAGCTTATGTTTTTCTTTTAAAAAATATCTTGAAATACTTAAGCAGAAATTAAAATTTTTGTAGCCAGTTGCATCTCATACCACTTGTATGGCAACCATTTTTGTCACAGGTGTGTATTGTTGTGTTTCTCCCTTTTTATCTGACTACTGCTTCTACTGCAAGGACTCAATTTCAGTTTTATTTCTTGAAACTCACCACTGATCTTTCTAATCAGTTGCACTGAAGAATTTATAATTTAAGATTTGTGCCCCCACCCAATCTTGTTTTTCCTACCATATCAACTTCTGTGGTAATTATTAAGAACATGCTCTGTTTCAGAGATAAAGCATCAGTGCCATCTAGAGCAGCACTACTGACTCATCTCTGATAGCAAAGTCAAACCAAGCCAGTCTTTCCTTCAGCTTTCAGTTAAATACATGCAATCCTGTGGACTTGTCAGTTTGACTTCATTTGAGCAATCGTGCAACAGAGTTTAGCAAGAATGGCTAAACTTTGGCTAGCACATGATAGCTTTCTCTGAAATGGGCTCCACTGATTACAAATGCAGTTAACTGGGTCCTGTAGATTATATACTTCCATTACAAGAATATTTAAAAATACCCAAACAAATAACATGTTTAGAAGTAGCTACTATGGATCAGCTTTGATATGTTTCATTTGATCCCAGCTGTACTGTCTAATGAAGGGTGATTGAGTACTGTTAGTCTGAAGCACACATTGAAATAACTGAAGTACTGGAATTGATTTGCAGTAAATACAGTTTAGTTATACCAGTCTGCTATAAAAGTAGTTGTACCTGAGCCTAATCTGTCTCTTCTCCAGAGCTGTTTGCTCTTCAGCTGATAGTATTGCTCACTAATTATCTAACACTGCTTTCTCTCTGTGGGTGTACCAGGCTGCTGACAATACAATACTGTTTTGTGGTATGAAGTCTTGAGGACCTGCTTCATAAAAAGGACATTTCTTTCTCGCTTTTTCAAAATCAAATTACCTATCATTTATAGACAGATTTGTAGGTAAAACAGTGGGAGGCCGATTGTAGGTTATGTGCATTAGTATTTTATTCTAAAATGTCTTTGTTATATACAAAGTGATTAAGCTGGATTAAATGAAGTTAAAAACTCAATTGCTTTTGTATTTCACTTTTTTTTTCTTTTAGGACAAAGGAAATTATGAAATAAGTAACTCTCGTGTAGCTTTGCTGTTTCGATATATATAAAGTCCAAAATTCAGGCATGAGCTGGTTTCTTTTATTACATTGATTCTTTTTCTTAATTTACAGTATAATATTTCTGGAAAACGAGACAGTTGGTTTCTGGACCTTGCAATTGATAACAGCAGGTTTTCAAAACTGCACAGATTTTTTTTTTTTAGATTGCTATAGTTTAGAGTTTATATTAGAATATTACCTACTCGTCTTATGGGCTAAAATTAAATTTGAGTTCTTTAGAATAGTGGTAGTTTGCACAGCAGTACATTAAGTTTTCTCAGGATTTTGGGTAAAAGAAGTGCACAGTCTTTAATCAGTTGAAACTGGTGCTAGTTAGCTCCCATTTCTGGCTTCTTTCAGAGTAAAGAAGAAGTGATGGCAGTACGGCTCCGTGAGGCAGACCGCATTGCAGCTGTGGCAGAACTCCAGCAGCATATTGCTGAATTAGAAATCCAGGTAACAAGTGATGGCATTAAATGTGAAACTTGATACTGATTAGATTTTGTACTTTGTGAGGTTTTTTTTCTTCCTCTACTGTGTTTCTTTATTAGCCTACTGTGAATACAAGACACTACTTTGCCAAGTGGGATAATGCTGTGTTGCTGAATTCCTGTACAAGCAAAGCCTTAAATCTAACTTGAGCACATACTTGTAAGCTGTTAATAATCCCTTATGTTAAAGGCAACATTCTTTTTAACTCTGACTCCTGTTTTGTTTTTTGCTTGTAATTGCTATACTTCTAATAGATGAGATTGAAAACATCCTCTATCCAAAAAAGACACATACAATTTTAATTCCAGCAACTTTTTTTTTCCTGTGCTTACTCTTCTACTGTGATCAGTATTGAAGAATTTATTGTAAAACTCTTACTCCCTTTTTGTAAATCTTAAAACCAGAAATATTAACTGCTACCACGCCACTGTAGGATCTCAGGAGGCATCCCTTTGGCCTCTGTATTGTTCCTTACACTTTCAGTTCCTTTTGGAGCTTTCAACATCCTATGAACTTGCTGCTCCCTCGATGAGAAAACCAGAAAATGCTGTGCTTTATATTTTCTTGGCTTTGGGAAGTCATGATGTCTTACTGTAATCTGACCTTTTCTGTACTCATATATTGTTGTCCTGTCAGAATTCTGATGCAAAGTTTTTCTTGGTTATTTTTGCTAAGTTACAAGCTAGTTACTCTCTGGTTTACTTTTTTTAAAACCTAGGTGTTGTTATCGTGTTTCTTTCCTCTGAAATCTTTCCTTTGAGGTGATAATTTTATTACATTGTTTCAAAGCCATCTTCAGAGCCGCTCAACCAGCTGTATCTTTTTCTCTTTGTATGTGGAACGTACAAGTAATTTCATTGTGCTTGCATAAAGAATTTTTGCTATATTTCCTCTAGTGTAGCAGGCACTACATTTATTGAAAGTTAAAGCAATCATTTCTTTAAATCTAAATGCTTAGATAATGCTGTGATCATTATAAATATCTAGATAAGTATGGTAAGCATTACATATGAATTCTTTATCATCCAGTAAGATAACAAGAGTGTAGCTGAGTTAAGGTCAATCTGCTCAAATTAACATTTTCAGAAGAGAGAGGGGAAGTTTAAAGGTTACTTCAAACAATGTGATTTTGTAGGTGAGAAGTGAGTACTCATTTTGCATTATTTTTACTTTAGGACAGACTTCAAATAACATCCTGCTTCCATTGTTTGATTGATACACATCTCTCAAAACGTAGTCAGTGTCTTATGAAATGGTGAATCCCCTAATGAGCAGTTAGGAATTTTTTGATAGCTGTCATAAAATTCAAATTGTGTTCATTTTTTAATGTAAATACATCTGACTTGGTTTTCTGTTTGACTGATCAAACCATCCATGCCCATCATTTTATTGCTCTCTCTTATTCCCTTTCCATATTTCTGCTTAAGTTAGGGATCCCAGAGTTGCATGTGGATTTTTATAATACCTTGTCATGGGACAGAAAGAAGTGCAGGAACATAATCTATTTTATGGCTAGCTAATACATCCAAAGATCACACTGCTCCTGTTTTGTCATAATATTGCACTCTCTCAGGTTCAGTTGTTTATCCACATAATCTCTCCTTCCTTTTCACAAGTACTATTTTGCACAATGCATTTTTTAGTTATATTTTCATTATTCTAGGTTTTTTGCTTCCTTCCATAAGTGCATTTCAAGTTTCAGTCTTTATGGTGTTCTCTGATTATCACCTGCTAATGATTTTTTCGGTTTGATCTTAGTAAAATTTTTTATTTTCTTCACAAAGTGAGAGTGTCTGTGCTTTCTTTGTATACAATGTGGAGTATGAAGTAATTTTGTGGCTGAGGTTCGTGTTCCTTTGATGAGTTTGCTCTGTTAGGTTTTGGTGAACATCAGATCTCAAACTTATGCTAGCAGGAAAGATAACTTCTTCAATTGTGAAATACAGATTTTGAGTGTGAACTTTATGGTACTTATAACAAATGATTTAGCAGGAATAAGTTCTGCTAATATTTATTTATTTTTCACACTGTAGACATTACTTGAAATGCTTTAATTGAACTGTTTGATAGATGTTTGGATTTTTTTAAGAGTATAAGCAGATATTTTGAGCAAGGTGTTTTGCCAGCAAATACGAAACTTATGATCAAAACTTCCTTTTTGGGTACTCATGCTCAAATGCCTTTGAAACACCTGCACCAAAAGAAATGTAATAATGGAGTTGGAAATCCTGAGGTCCCAAAGCTTGTAAACTATAAAACACGCAATTGATAATAGGACTTTAAAAAAAGTGAATTTTAAAAGAAATTGAAAATCTAGATAACTTCTTTCTCATTGGAGAAAGAGCTGCCTCCCATTCTCTTTTGTTCAGCTTGTTGCTGTAATTGCTGTCACCCAATGTGAGGAACAGAGGCTCTTTTAATCAGGACTTGCCTTAATGACTTGAAATGCAATATTTAATACCAGAAATACATTTAGCCAGTCTTGGAGCATAGGCACCAGGATTAAAGTACAGATGTAGAGAGCATCACAAATAGGTCTGTTTGTCATGCTGTTTCAAAGCTGATAAAAATGAAGGGAGGAAGTTAACCTACCACATAACCTTCCCTTTTTTTTAAGGGGTGTGTGCTTTTCTAAGAAGCTCAAGGGATTCATTGCCAGGTCCACATGGGCCACAGCAATGCTTAACCTAAATCGCAAGGTTTTCTTTAAAAGTTTATGTAGGTGTAGGTGCAAGACATTGATGTTAAATTTGTAACAGAGAGTATCACTACTCCCACATGAAAACTGTATCTGACATGACACATACACATGCTAGATTTAAATCACTGTTTCTTGGTCACTTTTAGTTTTTAGTTAGTGACCGGGATGGAGCATGAACTATCATTCAATAATAGATGTAATTCTGCAACAAGCTGTCAATTTATTATGATGTTAAGAAGTTATTTCTTAAAATATTCTAAATGTCACCTTGTCTTGTTTGAGCATTCAGTTCATGATGCTGAGCTTTTAAACTTTTGTGTGAGTATATTGAAATGCAATGAGTTGCATATGTGCATAATATGATGGAAATTCTAAGTCTTTCTTTAGATTTTCCATGCAAAAATAGCATGAAATTGAAGTATAATTGAAGTTTAACTTACGTTTCGCATGCCTAAGCCCCAGAAGTGACTAAGAAAAACCCTGATATTATAATCGTGTTTTGTGGAAGCAAAGGTTTCCTTTGTCAGCATTTGTTTACTCCTCTATCATGTCTTCATTTTTCTCTCGCTTGCCAGTTCAGTTTATGTTTGGAAGGCAAATACAGAATTACAGAATGGCTTGGAAGGAACCTTGAAGAACTTTTACCAACCTCCCTGCCATGGGCAGGACAGTTTTCCCTAGACCAGGCTGCTTCACTATCTTCACAGTAAAGAATTTTAATATCTAATGTCCAATCTCAACCTAGCACTTCCAGTTTAAAGCCATTCCCTGTTGTCCTATGACTATATGCCCTTGTCAAAACTCCCTCTCCAGCTCTCTGGTGGCCACCTTAGGAAGGGGCTCTAAAGTCTCCCTGTAGCTTTCCATTCTGTCGGCTGAGCAGCCCCAACTCTCTCAGCCTGGCTGCCTAGAAGTGCTCCAGCCCTCTGATCATCTCTGTGTCCTCTGGACTCACTACAACAAGTCTTTGTTGTTCCAGTGCTGGGGACCCTGCAGCCCCTAGGTGGGATCTCACAAGTGTGGAGCAGAGGGGCAGAATGCTGTCCCTCAAGCTGCTGCCCACACTGCTTTTGATGCAGCCCGGGACATGTTTGGGTTTCCGGGGTCCAAATGCACATTGCCGATTCATGTCCAGTCTCGGCCACCAGCACCCCCAACTCCTTCTTGGCAAGGCTGCTCTTGATTCATTCTTCCCCCAGCCTCTATTGATATGAGAGTTTGCCCTGGTCCAGGTGTACACCTTCCACTGAGCCTTATTGAACCTCGTGAGGTTCCCTTGGGCCTGCTCCTAAAGTTATTCAGATCTCTCTGGATGGCATCCCTTCCCTAAAACATATGTTGGGCATATTTAGCAAGTTTCTGGGCTTTGAACAGGATGTTTGAACAATTTATTAACAGATGAAAGATGGATTTTTGGATGACTGGGCTGCTATTTTTTGTATTTCCACACTGGGGAGAAGCTTACATAGAATCATACAATCATTGGGTTGGAAAAGACCTTTAAGATGGTTGAGTCCAACTGTTAACCCAGCATTGTCAAGTCCACCGCTCAACTATGACCCGAAGTGACACATCCACACCTTGCTGTAACCTCTTTTCACATGGCTGTAGAGTGCTAAGGTCTCCCCTCAGCCTCCTTTTGCTGGACTAAACACCCCCAGCTCCCTCAGCTGCTGCTTGTAAGCCTTAGGCTCCAAACCAGCTCTGTTGCCCTTCTATGGACATGCTCCAGCACCTCAATGTCTGTCTTGTATGAGAGTCCCAAAACTGAACACAATATTCAAGGTGCAGATTTTACTTTCTCACTAAAATTAGAGATTTACACCCTACAACTAAATGGCTTGTCCTGGTCAGGTTGCACGCAATGTGATCCTGTTTGTCTCATCCTTTCCTAACATGAAAAGAGCCAAGGAATGGATATTGTCTCTATGTCTATAGTAAATCAGCAAAGCTTCAGGTTTGCTTCCTCAGGAAGATAGTCTTTCTTGTTTTCAGCTGAACTGAGAGCTTCAAACTGCAGCAAGCAAATATTTCTGGCCTAATAATTAGCAAGTGTTCCTTCTAATTGCATATGGGCAGCACTCTTGTTCCATTGATGTTGTTTTGGTTTTGGTTTTTTAAGGTTTTCCCTACAGTATTTGAAAGGAGAAATGAAAAATTCAGGCAAGGTTACATCAGTTACAAGTTGCAGTCGACTCAGCTACCTAGGGTGAGGAGCACTAGACCAGTGTAAGTGTAGGCACTTCTGAGGAAGCAGAGTGGGGCAGCTGTAGCCTCTGCTTGACTTTAATCCCTGTCCCTCCATTTCTATGCAGGCTGGTGACATGTAGTATCCTCTTAAAATTTTCCATGACTGGGTTGAGTTGGGCAGTATAGAGTATACTTATAATATGAAAGCTAGTTTTACATCTGAGTAATCTTAGAGCAAAAAATATCTGTAAGAATTAATTCTTCTTCTTCTTGTTAGGTTGATCTGGACAGACAGTAACATCACTTCTTCCTGGTTGTGTTTCCTGGCAGATTCAGAGAATTCTGTCACATTTACCCTATCTCTAACCCAGTCAAAGCTGCTTTGAGAACGACTCTAAAGGAAATCCATGATTGTGCTAGTAATCTCCCCACAGTTTAAACTTTTAGCACTATTTCTTTAGAATGAAGCCTTTCTATGACCTCTGTTTAATAACTTTTCCAAGTACTGACTGTTCAGTAAAGAAATTGTTTCCATCTTTTCAAATTACAGGAAACCCTTTTTTACTCTTATCAATAGTGTTGTGTGATGTTAGTGATGTGTTTTTTGAAAGTCTAGAATGAGTCACTGTAAAGTCACTGAAAGGACACTAGTTACCACATCTACCCTTCTTAATATACTTCAGTTACATTTTTAATGCAATGACTTTTGCCACAAAGTAAGAATTTTAGAGCTTCTCCTGAAAAGAGGCTGAGGCAAGTTGTTACCAAGTAAGTATTTCTAAGTCAGTAAAGATCAAATTAAGGGTATTAGGGAAACATCCTATCTTCCAGTCATTTTTAGTAATGATGTTATCTGAGGAACAGCAACTGTCTAGTGTACTTGGATTTTGACTGCCTGTGTAAACTTTTTTTCTGTGTTTTGAAGTTCACAGTTATTAAAATGAATACAACCCTGGATGTTTTCTTATTATTTAAAATGGCTTATTTTCTTATTGATGTATATTTCCTTTCCTATCTGATGTGATAATTGAGTGTTTTAGAAAACTTGTACTCCACTTGGAATGAAACACCTACAACTGCAGTTTGATTATACTCATCTTCTGTATCTCAAACTCTGATCAAGCAGGAAAAGTTAGCTCGAGCCCTCCAGTGTTTTTCAGGTGGTTTCTGGTGATTGATTGATTTATTGTATAAACCCTTTCTTATTATGAGTACTAAACTTGATTTTGGGAGGCCATTATACAGTAACAGTTTCAGTTATTTTAAATCAGCATTTTTCTTAGGCAGTCTTGTGCAGGCACAAGAGTCCCTGCACTCTTGTGTTGCCAGCTATACATCCTGGCCTGGTGCTGACTGGGTTTGGAAGGTCTCCACATGTTCAGTTCTCAGTAGCATCAGGTGGTTTTTTGAGACTAGCTGTTACTTCTTTGCAAGACTCTCTTGTCTTAGAAAGCCAGACAAAAAAGGATTTAAGTGTGATATGAAAACCATGATTCTCAGCTGATAGTTTTTGGTGGACAGAATTTTTCCTCATTTTAAGGAGCAAAATTTTGGAGTGCAGATTTTTCTTCTCATGAGCTCTCAGTATAACTCTTGGTATGCACACAAGTACAGTCACTCTACTACTTCACCGCAGGATGAGAGAGGTGAGAGCTTCCAAAAACTGTGAAGGGGCCTAAGTGAGTTTTGTTTTAGCAGCGTTTTTTTTTGATCTGTAGAGCTCACTTCCTGCTTCACTGCCCATGCTGCTCCCACTACATGCACAACCTCTGGGGCAGGGGTGGATTGTGTATTGGCTTCGTGCACTGCTGCAAGCACCTGTCCTTAGGGTAGAGGCAATACCTGCCGTGAGGATGTTTGTTACCCTGATCTCTATCCCTGCTGGTGCTGCTGGGGTTGGTCTGTTAGAAGAGACTAAAAAGGAGCAGTTAAAAATCTTTAAAAGCAGTGAAATCGAGATGATGCCTCTTTAATTAAAGTGTAACACCAATTGGCATTGCTTTTGTAAAAGCCCTTCTGGGAAGAGGAGGTAGGCACTCCTCTTCCCAGAGGAAGAGGACTTGTGGCAGTGGTGCCAATATGCAGTATGCCAGGGATGTGGGTATAGAGAAATTCATTCACATGTGACTGCAGGATGTTTTAAACAAATTCCTACATTCTAGAATTGGCTAGCTCTCATTATTTTGCAATTCTGATAATGCCCACACTTTGCTTATTGATATGTTCTCTGATTTTTTTTCTCTGTATATTAATTTAAAATGACTGTGATTTGCCTGGCAACCAGCTAGTTTTTGTGTTGTGACTTCTCCAAATATCACGGATTTGCTATAATAGTGCTCCCCCTCCCCCCCACCAAAAAACCAAACCAGCAACCCACATCCTCTGTGTATAATTCTAGATTTAACAAATTAAACATGGAGATTACTATTTGCTTATGCTATTCTCTTTTAGAAGGTCTGACATTCATGCCTTAAAGACTTCTAAATTTTAAGTGGAGTCTGAACATTCAGTTTTGAACCCATACTGTTGATCTGAGTACTTTCCTCAGAAGTACAAAGTTGCTCAAGCACAGTAGTACAAAACTATTCAAGCACAGTATACAAGCAACGCAGAGTTAAATGTCCATTTCCTTCTGAAGTAAATGCCACAATAGGAAGCATTAAATAAAATTAAGCTCCATGAAAGTAATTTAATTTTTCATGTCAGTGCCACTGTGTAGTAACTGGTAACATGGCCTCACCTTGACTACTGTGTGCAGTCCTGGGCTCCACTATTCCAGAAGGATGTGAGGGTCCTTGAATGTGTCCAGAGGGTAATAAGCTGGTGAAAGGGCAGAGAAAAAAGTCCTCTGATGAGTGGCTAAAGAATTTGGGCTTATTTAGTTTGGATAAAAGGAGGCTGAGGGGTGGTGGTGTCAAGCTCCCCTAATGAAGAACTACTGTTCAAGAATATGACTACTAAATTTAAGTTCCTCACATTAAAATTTGCTTTTGATTAATGAATTCTTATCAGAAGGTGGGAATTATTTGCATTAATTTTAATTTCTTTCTAACATGAAATGTCACTGGAAGGTTAATTTGGAAGATCATGGTAAAACGTTGTACTTGTCTAAAAATGTATGTATTGATGAGACATATAGGTCTCATTTCACAGTATTAAAGCATATTGGGTAACTTAATCATAATATGACAGATAAAACTTTGAAGGACTTTTTTGTTCATTAGATATAGGTAAGCTTTCAGCTGTCTACTTATTATTTATTCTCTAAATTAGATGATTTTGATAGAAATTAAAATATATTTTAATGCTGTGGTGTCTGACTCCTGCATGTTTTCCAGAGGTTTGCTATCACACTTGCATAAGAATCTTTAAAAGACAATGGCATGATCAACTTAGTAACTATATTTTTCTGTTGGTCAGGAATGAACAGGAGCTATGAAGACTCTGATACCTTGTCCTAATTTTTTTTCCATGTCATACTTCCAATTTATCCAGTGTGGACAGATTTGGTTGCCTACAGAACATGGGACTATTTAATTAGGAAGATGATTTTTTTTTTCAGCAAATTAAAAGGATCAGCTTCTGATCCCTTGCACTTTGAATATTGTAAGAGGATGTTACAGCATGACCTTTTTAAAAGCATGTTTGTAGAAAATGCCATTGCAGGGTTTGTTTGTTCGGGTTTCTTTTTTTAGTGACTTGCCAGGTCTAAAAAATCTGTAGTTCTGAAAGGAAAACTGAAATGTACTTGCCTTTCAATAATAATGGGCATTTTGCAAGCTACTGTAGCTACAGTTGGTTCTTCCATGAGCAATTATTCTGTATTATGTGCATTAACTTTACAAAGTTGTTTCTAAAATAAAAAGTAACCGTAACACCACTTAAAAGTAATGGAAGTTTGGAACTCCTGTATGATATACGTGAACAGCTTTCAGCTATCTGAGTGCCAAACCCAACCTGTGTGTTACTGCTTCTGCTGTTAGTTTATATGGACTGACATTGGGAGTGACTGTTTCACAGACTCTTCTGCACCCAGTTTCTACATAAGCTCAGCTGTTTGTTACACTTCTGTTTCAGAAGGGCTATGGCACCTCAGTTCTATTTCTGCTAAAACCTCGTTTCACTGTTGCATTTTGGCTGCACAGTGTGTAGTGACATAGTAGAGTCCATAGAGTAAGAGGCTTAAATGGGAAAGCCAAAGATTCAGAGGGAAAGGACTTAAGCATTTCTCCCATGTATTCCTGCAACCTCAAGAGATCAGGTCATGCTCATTGTGTGGAATCTAAGTTTCTGACAGCAGGGAAGATTTTTACATATGGTGGTGTATTTTTAGTCTGCAGGTTATGTTACTTTTGTTTCATAGGCCAGTAGTCATTCTCTTAGAGAGAGATGATGGGGTTAGGCTACATTTGGGGTTTTTTAATCTATTTAGGACAGGAACTCTTGTTAATATTAATACTACTTTTGTGTATGTGTCATTTTGGCCACAGGTTTACCTTGGAAACTAGGTTCAGTATGGAATTATGCATTAAAGGATCATGTTCTTCACAGATTGTGGGAATAAATAGTGAATATGACAAAATTATTTTTTGAGTAATTCTGTAATGCATACCTCACTGCAAGTAAAACAAAGCCTGAAAAAAGAGATACTGCTTTGATATTGCCAATACTGACAGTGTTCTAGATTGTTCTCTTCACTCAGCAAAAGGGTTTGGAAGGTAGCATGTTATTTCTCCTCATAGTCTTGTCCTGGGGTTTCTATTTCAGAAGGGTGCTTTAAAGGAACATCTCCATTATAGCTTTTTGTCTCATACTTTGACGAACAGTTAACACTTTTCATTCTAAAAGATATTTAACCTCTCTTTGCTAATGACTTTAAATTTGGCTGTTGAAGTAAACTGTTTGCTTTCTTCAAGTGTAATTAAAACTTCAGCAAAATGAGCTATAGGTAGAAAAACAAGATATTTCCATTATACTTGTATTTCTGTAATATATTGCTCGTATGTGATCTACAGTCAAGGTAAAGAATTATATAAAACCAAGATGCTTGCATCCTCTAGAGCTGGTGGCTGCTTCAGAAATTACTTAGCTAGAAAAAGGAAAGAGCAGAGTTGTTCTGCATGTTATTAGTAGCAAGAAGAAGACATAGAGTGCATTCCTCATCAGGGTGATTATTTATCTCAGGTCTGCCAAGTTTGGTTCAGTCACATCAGGATGTCCCTCAGGGACAAAGAAGGAAACCAGTGCTGCAGGCATTCAGAGCAAGTGAAACCTTTTCAAGCTTCCTGAAATGTAGGAGCTGCATTTGATTGACAAATGAGGGAAATGTCATATTCCTCTTTGTCTATTTTTGTTTGTTTGGCTGGTTTGGTTTTTTTGATGGTGTGTTGTTGTTGGTTTTTACTTGCCAGTTTTTCTGTATAGCTCTTGAAGCATTGGTATTAGGCAACATTCCTCTCTTCATTTATACTCTCTGGAACTCCTATGTGACAAATACCACCATATTTTGGATGTTACAATTCTTGTTACAGGACAAAAGAAACTGGTCTTATGTGGTGTTTCCCAGTGCATGTCCCACAGTGTAAGGAAAGAACTATTTTGTTTACTTGGAGACAAAAGGAAATGTCTTGTTGCTAAATGTAAAAATAAAAGACACTAAGATATGCTTCATATATTGATAGTATTCTATAGGAGTGGTTTACTAAAATCCAATCTCATATACATAGGATGTGGATTCCACTTGTGAAGCTGTTAATTCCTCATGCTCCTCCATAGAATCCTGCCTTGTACTGTTGAGACAATCAGCTTGGTCTGAGCCACTGTTACCTCTAGATACTTCCTGTAACCTAAACCAAATGAAATTGCTGGGTGGTGTCTGGGAATAGCTTATGTTCATGACAAAAATATCCAGATAGTTAAAGTAAGATTTTTTTATATAGTAGATCTTTGAATAATTTGAATATGATTCCTTTTTTTAACCAACACAGAAGGAAGAAGGAAAAATTCAAGGGCAGCTTAATAAATCTGATTCTAACCAGTACATCAGAGAACTGAAAGATCAGATAGCTGAGCTGCATCATGAGGTAAGTGATACTATACTGCAGTCTCTGATCACTTGTACCTTTTGTCCTTTCACTTGTGGCAGGTTTTGCTTATTTAGTAGTTATTACATCTGCAGTACCTGTTTTTGCTGAAGTACATTATTTTAAATGAATGCAATAAAAACTTTTATACATGAATCTTGCCTTTATCTTGGAATGTAAGAGTACAAAATAGTTCTTAGTTATGTGATTTGACATTAAATGAGATTGGCATTTATGTTCTATCTTGGCTTTTCCTTAATTTCATGAGTTGATCATATTCGTGTTACATTTACTCCATTTGGGACTGCATATATGAAAATAAGCCCCTTTATGTCTTTATTTGCTACAACTATAAAGGCTACTATAGTTAGAAACTAAACCTCATTTGTGCAAGTAGAAGAATCCATGTGTAAATTTTCTGGTTCTTGCTGTTGCGAGGATGAATTTTATGTGGTAGTATACTGAGATTGCTTTAAAAAAAAGGATGCTTGCTTAATATCAGTTAACAGAATCTTAAGTTTTAAACTGCCAAAGCCTTCAATCTATGAAATGTCTGTCTTCAAACTTCCTTGCTTTAATAGTTGTAGTAACTTTCTATTACTTAAAAAGATCAGATCTTGAAACTGAAATGGCTTATGTAATGCCTGTGCTCACTGCACATTTCAGTTCATGCTGCATTGTGAAGAAATGTCTTTACCTAATACTCCATCATGTGCAAAATGCCTGGTCATCTTTGCAGCAGAGTCTCTTTCTAGCCTTTTCATACACAGCTCTGAGAGTGTTGCTTAAAACAGTATTGTAGAGCAATTCAGCCTAATTGTTTGTTGCCTTTTTGCTTTTATTAAATAAACACATCTTTAAGTGTAGATAGTGTTTTCATAACAATCTGAGTAGATACAAGCTTTTAGGATCAATCCCTTGAGACTTATAACACAGCTGAGGATCTTGGAATGTTGTCTATGCTATAGATCACTGTGCTATGGATGGAGGATAGTCTCTAGGGCCACCAGTCCAGCACCTTTACCAATCATTAAGCTCACTTAGAAACAGGTTTAAAAATCAATAAGCTGGCTTTCTCCATTAAAGCATTCTAATTAGTTTTCTTTGTTGCTTGCTTGAAGAATTCCCAGAAAGCCAGGTATAGTGTATTTTTGCATTATGATCAAAATAAGGCACTGTACTGACTTTTTCCTCTGCTCACTGTAGGTTTAAAAGGTAAGAAACACTGCTTTGGGGGAAGAATAGAATTACTCTTGGAAAGCTATTGCATAATTTTCTCTATACAATCATGTATTATATGCCTGGCTGAGCAACTGAAATATCATAAAGGCAGGCAATATCATACATCTTTAATGTGTATAAGTTTAGGTTGGAAAGAAGATGAGCTTCATAAGCTCACAGAATAATGATAACTCTAAGTAATACCTTGCGTTTTCCTAAACAGTTCAGTCTAGTCCAATCTTTATAAGCATTTCAATTTGATGGAAAGGAAATGCTATGAAAAAAATGAATTTCAACAATAGTAGAGTTTGAGTAATTCCATGTAGAAGAACACTCCTTTTCCAGATATGTGCTTTGTGGTGGCTAAATTTTCAATTTCTAAACTGTAGGAAGGAAATCACTCTAAGATATATAGGAATACCATAAAGAAATAGTTTGACTTGATGATTTTACAAATTTTTTCTGGCTTTAGTCATTCTGTGATTTTATTAAACTCTGTATGTAATAGACGTGTGCTACCTTGGCAGCAGTCTGTATGTTTCTTTATACAGACTTTATTCAAGCCTGGAAATTTTTGTTTAGTAATGACTTCTCTTTCCCTCTCCCCCTTACTGTTACATATCTATTTGTCTACTTTTTAAGTAAAATCTTAAGAGGGAAAGCAGTGTTTCCTCAAGAAGCAAAGTCTGAGGAAAATGGCAACAGAAAGAAGCAAAAATGTTTGCTCTCAACTGCTGAATGTTAGAAGTATAGTTCAGTCGATGCCAGTTAAATAAACAACTTCCTTAAATCTGCACTGAAGTGTCTTCATGCATATATTCATTAATGACCATGTTCTTTGTGTTTTGGCTAGCTGCTTTGATTCTACTTCTGCAAAAGCTAAAAGAAACGTTACACATTTGCAAATACATCTTCCTGAAGATAGGGTGATGGTGTATGTGACACGCTGACCACAAGCTCCCAACTGGTTAGCATGTAAAAGGCACTGGAAAAGGAAGAGTGCTCTTGGTCACTGTATGGTTACCTTCTATTATATTGGTGTAACTTTAAACTGCACACAAATGCAAATGTTAATTAAAGCACAAATTGTAATTTAAGGTAGGAGTGGGATGGATATGTGTGAAAAAGATGAAATGTCTTGGCATGGCCATCAACGTTGATTCTATTTATTTAACTCTTTTTTCCCTCTCCAGCACTGCATTTTTACAGATTTTTACACCAGAAAAGTTGCAGGTTCTCCATCTGAAGGATGGAACCAAATAATGACCTAATCCTATATTGAATGCAAGTAACTGCAGACTAAAGGCCATATTCTGGCCTTTGGACAAGCACTATGTCATGCCTTTGGCCAGCAGTGTGAATGTTACTTTCTGTGTCAGCGGAGCCTGGAGGAGCTACATACTTTCATTCTGTTCTGTGACATCATCCATCAGGTGGACATGGTACCAAGTTGTGGCAACAGTATGATCCATCCTAATTGCAGAGTTCTTGTGAAAGGTCTCCTGTTCCATCCGTGCTTGCAAGCCAGGCTAGTAGCCAGGCACAGGGCAAACCTAGAATATCAGTGAGGAACACCAATAAGGACAGCAGAGAGTCACTATTACTGCCCAGTGTTTAAAGCTGGATTGTTCACTAAAAGGTGGGTTAGGGATGGGTTTTGCTATGGCATAGGTGCAACAAGCTGCTGCTGTACCGTATCTGGACTTCCTGTGGGAGAAAAGTTTGGCCCTTAGCATTAAGATATTTCTCTCACTTGTTCCAATGTGGTAACCTAAATCAGCTATGTGTTGGAACTGTGCATGCTGAATTCAGATTACAAAGGGCAATTGGTTGGAAGTTTTTGTAAGCATAAATAAAACTTTTTAAAAATCAAATTAATTTTGGCCATCTTTTTCTGAGCTCAAAATTTTGGATGTTTCTTGAGAGTAATGCAGCTTGCAGCCTAAAGGATAAATTTCAGCTGCTTTTATTACTCATCTAGGAATAGTAATGCTACAGTCAGTCTTCAGATAATATTATAAGAAGACTTATTTGTAGTAAATTCAAGTTTTGTTCCTGTTACTGAATAAACTGCACATACTGGAAATTGGTAGTATGGCACCCAAAACTGAACCAATGAACCACATTGGTATTAAATGTATAAGGTAGTTAAATAGAAAAATATGGGGGGTTTTCTTACTATTCAAATACAGTAAAATAACTGTAAATGGAATTACTGGACTTCTGGCTTGTCCTAACAAGCTGCCTGCCTGCTTCCTTTTAAACCAGAGGATTTCTGTAGTATGGTAATCTGAGTTAAATATTGACTACTTCAGAGTAAGCCTTAAACATGTAGTTTATGAACACTTCAGGAGAACAAACAGACAAAATTTAGAGTTTTGAGAATGTTATAACCAGAAGTTGTCAATTTCTGCTCTGCTAGACTCTAGACTTCTGTAAGCTTCTGCTTTACTGGTGAACACTGCAGTGTTAGGTTAACGGTTGGACTCTATAGAGGCCCTTTCTAACATTAACAGTTCTATGGATCTGTGCACATTATCTTAAATCTATTTACATGCATTTCTTTTTTGTACTGATTTGAACAACCAAATATGGGTTAGAATATAAATATTAAGTGTAATTTGTAATGTTATTTAAAATAGTGAATTAATTCTTAAATTCCTCAGTGCACCCATAACTTCACTCAGAAATCAAATACATGTAGATCAATTATTACTTACTTGCATTTTGAACTTTAGTAAACATATCTGGTTTTATGTTCATTTCCTAGAAAGTTGCTGACAGCTATCCTGTAATCTTTTACACAACCTATCAGTATTCAAACAACAGCTGATGCATAATGAAAGGACACTCGGATTGAAGTATTTCTAGTTAGCCAGTAGCTAGTCCTGTGATAAGACAATATATATTAAGTGCAGTGCTGCTTTCCTTCTTATTGGCTGGGTTTGTGAATTATTTGGCACAAAGTTGTTAGGTGGTTGTGACTTATGACTTTATTGTTGAAGGCTGAAACTCATACGAAAACCTGAAATGCTGAGGATCATCACAAACAGGAAGTCATGATGTAAACTTCTTTGAGAGCTTTTAATATGGACTAGTCCTAGACACTCTTGTCTTTTCAGAATCTCATGTTCAGTTGCCATTTGTTCTTTTCATTAATTGAAGTCTTTCCACCTAGCATTTTCTTTCTTCTTCCATTTCCTTCCCACTCTTAAAGCTATCTGCAGCATTCTTGACTTCTAGCTTTGTGGGATTTTAAGTATTTTCTCTTTGTGCAGTCCGAACAGGCTGCAGCTTTTGTTACTCTTGTCAGTAAGTACAGAAGCTTGGTTACCCTGTGTTTGGCACGGTAGAAATAAGGTCTAGTGATCAGTCCATTTTATCACTTTGACCTTCCAGTTCATGTGCTTTAACTGATGTAACAAAAATTACATGAGCACACAGACATTGTAAGGTTGTATTATGGTTAGATACTTTCAGGTTGCACCAGGATTGCTAGCATTTCACAGAAGCTGCCTTTGATTAGATACAGAAATGTTATGTGAAAGCAACTTCTGTGAAACATTTTTACTGTTCAAGAGAATATATCACTAAGTAGGTAGTACTGAAGTAAAGCTGTTGAGCTGTGTGGAAATGAATACATTAGACGTTTGGCCTGTTACAAGTTTCCTTTAAGTAAATGTGAAGGCTTAAGAAAAGCTATGACTATTGAACAAGCTATTATTCTTTTAAAGAATAAAGCTGTTTATTCTTTTAAAGCATATACTGGAGAAAGAAGGAGAAGGTTGTTTGTAGTTTCCCACCTTTTCCTTTTAATTAAAACCAAATATAATTAAATGATTTATAAACTGCTGAAGTTCTGCATTTCATGCACTACCTCTCTGTATGTACAGTCACTTTATATATATTACCCAGCAGCTGCTTCTGCTTCCTGTTGGATGTTGCAAGGCTTGTATGTGTTACCTAGATTACAGGGGTGGTACAAAAGATTAGAATTGATGTGCTTACCCACAAACTACACTGGCAGACCACAAGACACCTTTGGAGACAAAAGCAAGT
>VWYI01054228.1:0-24886 GCA_013399455.1 Anthoscopus minutus
TATATATATATATATATGTATTTAAAAAAAAAAAAAGGCACAAAACAATTCCATAATTACAATGTCTTTAGCTAGACATTTAGTCCATTTTAACACATCCTAAAGATTGCCAGCTTTTTATGTGTTTGAAGAGCTGTGTTCATCTTTACAAAATGTTCATCTTTACAAAAGTTGCTAAAATAATTATTTTGACCTATCATGGAAACTGTAACAAATCATTAGGGTGTTTTGGGATTCTTTTTTCCCCGGAGGTTGATGCTAAGTACCAGGTTAATTGACATGTTTCTTTCCAGCTCCTAATTACTACCTGTACTGTGCCTGGACATTTCCAAGATATTTACAAGAAGTTTACAAGCCCTTTACACTGCCAAGAAACTTATGATGTAGGGATAAAAATGAAATACAGATCATACCTTCCAAACCACCAAACTCATAAACCCTCCTACACAGATCTACAGGGATCTATCAGCATTCCTACCCAGCTTTGGTTGCATTTCCTATTTTCCTTGGATTTCGGGCAGTGGTTGAATAGCACAATTGGGTCTTGACCTGTAATTTTCAAACAACTTTAAGAGCAATACACACTTTTCACTTTATTTTTTCAATACTTTTGGTCTAAAAATATTTGATAAATTTTTACAGCTACAAGAAAGAGCACTACATCATAATAAGCATGGAAAATTGGCCTGGTTTTGACCACCAACTACTTTTGACTCCTCAGGGTGATAACAACTAATTTTCAGTAGTCCTCTGGTTATCATACTATTTGAGAAGGTTCTTTTTTTTCCTTTTCTTTTACTACTAGTATGGTAGAGGGGTTCTTGTTTTCACAATGTACTAATCCCTCTTCTGTTTGGCATTCTTATTCATACCTATTCCTGATACTGAAAATAGTTTTCAAGATATGGCAAGCTGAGATATTTTGATTTTCTGCCTGCATGACAGAGTCTTTTTAGTCTTCTTCCACAATGATGGTTTCCTCCTTTTCTTCCTCACCACTCCTAGGGATATTCAACCAATATTTTTTATCCCATTGTACCTGAGAATTATTTTTGAGTATTCCCCTCTGGTCTGGAGGCAGACCTGGGTCTATCTCCCTCCATTTTGATACTTTTGAACAGAGAGGTTTTGCTGTGATCGATAATGACTTATCCTACAATATCCATGCTTCATTCTTCATTTAATTTAATCCTTTTACCCAATTCTGATACATTCTGATTCACCATTTTATTGAGTGCTGATGGCTTCTGGCACCAGCCCCACTTTTGCTGAATCATCCAGACTGTTCCTATACTTTTTGGGGATCGGTTTCTGGCTGTGCAATGCATAGAACACTACAGAGCACTGTGACACTTCCGGCATAGGTGATGTGTTCCGGGAATTCCTCCCCAATGACTCAGGTGAGGGGAAAAAAGGGAGTTGGTCATCTCCCCATTGCTTCCAGCATGTGTTTCATCCTGAGTGGCAATAACAAATTGGCCTGTGTCAGCCATCTCCTTGGAAAAATACTCATGGGTTATGTGATAACAAGCAGCCCCGTGTCATAACTGGAATTAGAGATCCGAGGTTGATGGCATTATGTTTATTCAGGCTGCACGTTGGCAACGTGGTTCTTGAGCCAACAGTGCTAATTAACAACATGTGCCTGTACTGAGCTGATAATTAGGTTTGAAACCTTAGCATGAGATTTACTTCCATAATGGTTTTTTCCCCAGGATTTTACTTTTTGAGGTTGGAATTACATGTGCTCTTCTGCTGTAGCAAAACCATGGTGGGATACACATTCTGCATCTTCAGAGGATGGGTGAGATGGCAAAAGACTATGTTCATTCACATAAAAACAGGGAAGAAACATGCTGGAAAAATGTGACCAGTGCATTATGGAAGGTGCTTTCTGACCAGCATATTCACTTAGAAAGTTTCCATTTATTACTACACTCACTTGGCAATGAATGTCCAGCTACAAATTTATGCTCTCAAAATAATGAGATTAAATCTTCTCACTGAAAAAGGTTTCTAAAATTTTTCTTAAGGGTAATATAATTTAGTAGTTACTACTAAATAGTGTTAAAATATTATACAGAATAAAAATACTTATTTGAAACTATTTTACATCTTCTTTGAGAGAGAAACAAAGATTTTTCCTCTATCTCAAACTTTCCTATTATAGTGGCCTACTAGTAGTACAAAACTTGGGTTTCTGGCTTACTTTTCTTTTAAAAAAAGTCAATATTAATTGTCATGCTGGGTGAGTTGTGTCACACTTTTCATAAAGGACTTATAAATTTTAGACATAACTATTAAAATTCCAGCCTATTTCTGGGCAACCACTCACTTATTTAATAAATTAGAATTATATGCTATTGGTTCTGAGGGATTTAAACTATATGAAATACACCTCAAACTGGAACATTTAAAGCATTCTACTGTAGGTTTCTTTGCAGGTAGGCAAATTTTTTTGGTGTTTAGTGGATAGGGTGAAAAAACTCTTGAGTTTACCAGAGAAATCAGAGAAAAGAAGATTAGGGGTTATAAAGTAAAAAGCTAAGAAGTTCTTGGCAAAAAGAGAATTCTGCAATTAAAGAAGTTTTGTTGTGGGTTTCCCCCTTATTCTAACATTTGGCTTTTTTTAGGAATTATTTTGTTGCTGGAAGTACTGATTCATTGTAGGTTATTCTTCCCCCACAAATATGTTTGAACTTTACAGAATATATCCCAATTCAAAGTGAGGTACCTGAAGCCTTACCAAGTTTTTGATCTGCTCCTCAGTTGGGGCAGGGTAGAAAAAAAGCAGTGGCAAAGTTTCACTACTGCAGTTCCCTTAGTGGAAAAATCTCTGCAACGGTGCTGAGTCTGTCTTGCCAGTGAAGAGAAAGGGATGCTTCCCCTTCCAGAGGCTTCGAGCTGAGGAAAGAAAGCAGATTTCTATTTTGAGTTTTATAAACAGAAAGTTGTCAGCTTTGCTACCACACAGTCGGGATGTTACTCTGGACATCCTGCACTCTTCGTGTGCAAGGTGTTGCACATGCTGTTCCCTCTGTGTGGCAGGGACCTTGTGAGTGTCACATCATGGTGACTGGATCACCAGTGCCACGTAGGCAGCGCCTCGTCAGAGTTTACACACATTCCCATCCCACGAAGAGTGACAGACAGCCCTTTTTCACACGGCTGTGCCTCCATCTTTCCCCTCAGCATCCCACATTTCGCTCCTGTTGGAGCTCCCACACGTTTAAACCACACATTTAAACCGGGAGCAGTTTAAATGCGGCGCTGTTGCAGCATTGCGGCCTCAAGAGGGAGGCAGCGGGTTACGCGACACGGTAAAGCTGCTAATCCTATCGAGTTCGAGATTCCTTGGGAAAATAAACGTTTAAGCACTGCTTAAGGGGGAAGCAGAGTTTAGGCACAGCCGATGTAGATTATGATGGAGTAGTAGCTAGGAAGCTGTTGCTACACTTGGTGTATTTCAGTACCGCAAAAAACACTGCAGCTGTTGTCCGATGGTTCTGAATGATCCAGGCAAGGCAGACGTGGGTTTTGACCTTGAATGTTCTCAATGTAATTGAAATGCTCTTCAGATCTTTTCAGTGCTGTTTGCCATTGTAAATAACTACTGATCTCAGCATGGGCTGATAAGCTTTGGGGCATTCACTTCGCAGCACTCTTAGGGGGTAATACTTGGCTTCCTGGCAACTTCCTGGCTGTTCAGGGTTATGAAAAATACAACATTTAGCTGTAATTCTTTCTCTATGGCTATTGTTTCCACTGGCTTTGTAATGACAGTCACAGAGTCTTGATAATGTTCTTGTCAATACCATGTCCCTGGCTAATACGGGAGAGTGGAGGATATGAACATTTCTTCAGGAAACATGACACACATCCATTGCAATCAATAATTTGTTCTATTAAGTGCCTCATGAGACAGGTTGATATTACAGCCACTGAATGGCTGTAGTAATAAGTGCAATTTTGGCATGAAGTTCTTCCAAGTGTGTATTTTGGCGCACAGGACTGCAGCAAGTTTCCACACAGACATGATACAGCAGTGGATCCCATAACCAGATAACTGAGATTATATCAAGTGCCTCCAAAGAGTTATTTTACACCGGTAGTTACCATTCACAGACTTGCCAGGCCTGGTGTTAGATCAGAGCTGAAGATCTGGGTGACTGGGGAAGTTTATCCTGCTGTAACTTTATAGCTGGATGTTATAAATTAGAAGCTGTTAAATGCTGAAGAACAATATCATTGTCTGCAGCTATTTGGTAATGCCTGATAGCTCTCAGAATGTTCTGGTTTGATTCCTGAATTAGGAAGAAAACACAGGCACTGTAAAATTTTAATTAATAGTAAGAGTGAAATGAGGAGTGGGAAAAGAGGCCTCAGTAAGTTTCAGTACACCCTTAATCTTGCATATTGTCATGTGATGAAGTAAAACTATTTAACTCCCTTCATTTGATCTGATTCCAGGTAAAATATAATTCCCCCCACCAACTCTGACTGATAAGATTTCTGATAATGATTGAAACAGTCTGATACTGTACCAAGTTTTTATCCGGGAATTTAATGTGTTCTAGTCTAATATTTCTTATTCTGACAGCTTTCTCCACCCTTTGTCATCACAAGCAATTTATTGGGCAAAATAATCTAACATAGATCTATAATTTTGTAGTTCTGTAATCTTTCCAAATAAGGTCTACAATAATATTTATTCAGTTATCTGGTGCACTTAAAATTTTAAAAAAGCATTTTTATATTACCTCTTGTCTTCATACACTCCAGATTTCAGGACAGAAGTGTTGAGTGCTTGTTGAGGATAACATTTTAAATTAGGTAAAATGTCATTGGTTGTTTCCAAGATTAGTTTGGTTTTTTCCCTACTTCAAAATTTTTTCAAAAAGCACCCATGGAATAAATGCATTACAAGTGAAACAGCTGCTGGGAAGGGAGGCTCTTTCCTGCATCTAAAAAGTGTAGGAAGCATCTTCAGTACAACTTTCATTCTTAGAAAGTGTTTGATTTAAAGATGCCTTAACCTGTACAATGTGTGCTGAATTGAGAGAGATTGAAAAGCAAACAAACCAGAAATGTTTAAAGATCAGAGGGTTCAGCAGCAGTGCTGAAAGGCAGGGAGGAAAATCATTCCAAAATGTAAGCAGACTTTGGAAAGGGGAAGTTGTGTTGGAAATGGTTCCTCTACTGTTTGCAGTGGAAAGAGCAAGATTCATGTAATCCTTCTGGTGCTTGGAGGTATCCCTGGAGATCCCCTAATCTAGCCCACAGAGCAGGGTCAGCTAAAGCAGCTTGTCCAGAATTGTGTCCAGAATGAATATTTCTCACTAGGGAATTCCACAACCTCCCTGGGAAACTTGTTCCAGGTTTTCACCTGTTTCACCTGTTCCGGTGTTTTACCACCCTCACAGTAAAAGGGGCAGTTAAAGTTTAAATGGAATATTTTGTATTTCAGTTTGGGCCTACTGCTTCTTGTGCTTTCCTTGGATACCACTAAGAAGAGCCCACCTTTTTCTTTTTTTATTCATCAGGTATTTATAAACAGAGATACTGTCCCACCTTCTCCAGAATGAACAGTCCCAGCCCCTAAGCCTCTCAAATGACAGAAACTCCAGTCCCTTAATCATCTTTGTGTCCTTTTGATGGACTAACTCCACTCCACCTCTCTTGTACTGGAAAACCCAGAGCTGGACTCTTGGCTCCATCTGAGTCTCATCAGTACTGAGCAGAGGGAAGGATCGCTGCACCTCCACCTGCTGGCAGTGCTTTTCCTGGGATGCTGCTGGCTTTCATTGCCACAAACATGAAGAGCCCATCTCACATGCAACTTATTTTCCAACAGGTCTTTTTATCCAAAGTTGTTTTCCACTTAGACTGAAAGGAGCCATTTATCCAGGAAAAAAATTCATCAATTTGTCAATGAAGATGTTGCAGGAACAACTGTCAAAAGCCTTGCTGTGGTGAAGATAATATCCACTGCCCTTCCCTCATCCATCATACCACTGATATCATCATGGAAGGCTGACAGATTAGTCAGGCATCATTTCCCCTTCATAAATCAATTTAGAATGGATTGAGAGCAGCCTGGAAAAGACTTGGGGGTGTTGGTTGATGAGAAGCTCAACAAGACCCAGCAACACACACTTGCAATCTAGAAAGACAACTGTATCCTGCATCAAGTATTGGGAATTTATTCTTCCCTGTGAGGGTGCTGACACAGAGGCACAGGTTGCCTAGAGATCTTGTGGAATCCCCATCCCTGAAAGGCTTCAAAGGCCAGGTTGGATGGGGCTTGGAGCAACCTGGTCTAGTGAAAGGTGCTCCTGCCCACGGCAGGGGGTATAAGGAAGTAAGTGGAAGGTCCCTTCAGTCTTCACTCTGTGATTCTAAATCACCTTTTGTCCTTAATGTTTTCCAGACTCATTTGTTCCACCCTTTTCCCAAGGATAAAGGTGATACTGACCAGTTTGTACCTGACTGCTATCTGACTAGTTTGCTTTGAAGGGTCTCTGAAGAAGTTGTCTGTACAGCAGCAGCAGAAAACCACTTATTTGTTCATTCTGGGCATCTGATACACTTGTGCACAGAGATTTCACTCCAAGTTCTTTGTCACTCCAATTATGTCTACTACAAAAGGCAGCTCTCGAGTGTGGAAAATATATTAATAGATTCACAGTGCTTCTTATGCTTTTCATACCTGAAAATGTGTGTCAGAAGCAGGCTGTAATATAAAATCTTCAGCAATTACAGTTTTTTAAATGGTCTTGCTTAACAGTCACTATTAGTCATGATAGACATGACCCCTTCTTTCTTGACAGTATTAATTTTGAGAAGCTCTGCCTTATCTGTCATTATAAATAACAGTAAAGCTGATCTGGGCTGATTTCTTATGCTAAGCAAATTTAAGTTCCTGATCTTATTTAAATAGAAATTATGTTTTAATTGACAGCCTAAGGATACAAGCGAGGCAAGTTATGTAAGGACAAGAAATGTCTTTTATAAGACTAAATAGTAGAGTAGGAAAAAAAATGAGGCAAGATTTGTTAAGCAGCAGTTCTTCTCTTTATGGGAATTGTTAATAGCAAAATGTAGTTTTAGGCTATGCTAAATCACAGATAAAACCAAGACAGGGAGAAGGTGAGATGTCCATTTATTAACAGCCTGAAGATAGTGTTGAACATATCAGCACGCTCTCTGATTTCAGTGACTTCTAACCATCTGAAAAGTTTACACAAGGGACACTATTATTCCAAAAATTCTACATTCATGAGATTCTATGTTCTCTTTTTAAATTTTAATTAGTGCTATCAAGTAGATTTACCTAAATTACCAACCAAGACATTGTGAAAGGTAAGTACTGTAACCTTGGCAAAGGCTATTTTGCACAAAATGAATGGGGAAGAATTTATTACACAGTGCATAAAGTTTCTCTCCATCTGGGAAGATACTGGAACCTGGCAGTGGTGAGGTCAGCAGGGAGTATTTGGTCACTGCAAATACTGGACCAGACCAGCAACTCCAGTTAAACAGTATATCGAGGGCTAGATGGGGATTTTGCTGCATGGTAGAAAACACACCAGATGAACATTTTTTCTCCATCAGTGGTGCTTTGAAAATATGCAAAATTAATTCTCTTAACACTTCCCCCCCCCCCTTTAATCTAGACTTGATACGTGATTCACCTGCTCTAGTCACGCTTCATCTCTGCTCTCCCCACATCTCCTGCTGTCTGGGCTCACACTGATTTTCAGGTATCAGACAGCAGCTCTCTTTGTTTATTAACAAAAGTAGTTCTGAATCTTACAGATAAAATGCAGTTTAAGGAAGTAGCTACACAAGGAAAATGCCATTAGCACATGTTCAAAACAGAGACAGCAGCTTGAGAAGGACATTGCCAGCAACATCCAAGGAAGCCAGCCAGTTAAGGAGCCTTTGGGCTCATTAACACACCCTCTCACAACTACTTTAAATAAGGTTTGGAAAGGGTTCCTTTCTCTTTGGTACTGCTCTGAGGGATTGGTTGTACCCATCAAACAGCTTCATTGAGGGTTCTGTTAAGGCCGGATGTGTTATTAATTTTTTTTTCTTTTCCTGTTGGAAATTCTTCAGTCTTCTTTGCTTCAAGTGAATAAAATAAGCTTACATGGGACCTAGAGGTAAGGGATGCTTATGCTGCTCAATACCATATATATGAATATTATTTCCTAGAGATTCACTGAACTTTGTGGCTTGAACAGTAAAGGGTCAATCTCAGTATTGGTTACTATACAAAGTATTGATTTGGAGTCTTCAGTACAGATTAAATTGATTTTAGATTTGCTTTGACTGCTGCAGTTCCTTAAAACAAGTGTCTATTTTTAAAATCAGTTTCCTATTTATCCAGTTGCTTTTTGTGTATCAGAGAACACAAAGGCTTTTATTTCTAATTAAGTCTGGTGTACCCTTAAATTCAAATTTTAAAACCCTGTCGTTTATCAGAGCTAGAAAAGCTCATATCTGAAGCCTTTACATGAAGGAAAATGGAGTTTCCAGAGTTCCATATTTTGTTTATTATGGAACTTCCAATGTTATGTGTTTTATCTGTTTTGTTTCTGTTCCTGGAAGTCTTTTGGTGATTTCTACTTTAACACTAATTGTAGAGAGAAATGATTATGAGAAAATCTGTCTGTGGAAAGTTGACTTTTATTGTGTGAAAATAACTTGGGATTCCTGATGACTCCAGTTGAACCATATGCTAACAAACACAAAAAGCTGAGTACTTATTGTGCCTTATAAATCAAGGATTGTTAAGTTGTTTTTATGAGTGTTTTAATATATGACTTTTCTTAATTGGGTTCAACATCTTGGAGTTTGAGGTTTAAAATTTCAGTAAGGAGAATCCTTTCCACATTTGGGGGTGCTTCTGTTCTAAGGTTTTTTTCCCTGTGGAAAAGGCTGGTGATACCTTTGCAGCAGGAGAGAAGGATTTATCTGGCAAAGCTTTTTCTTTTATAAATAAATACTACCACAAGAAAACACTGTCCGAGGGAAGTGGGAAAGAAGATACTATTTGTTAAACTAGATAATTTTTGGTGTTGTTAAATTACATGGAATGGCAGGAATAATAAACTGTATGAGAGTATGGGAGAAGTGTTGATAAAGGGAAGGAACAGAAGTGGATTGTAGCAGTTTTGAGTGCTTGCACAGTTGCATTTTTCCTAAATAATGTCAAGTTCCTATTTGCCAACTGTGTAGCCAAGTTTCTGTGTCAGTTTAGCCTTGCTTTTGTGATTGAAATGAATCCCAGGAGATAGAACAGGATGAGTTTTGGATAAAGCTTTTCTAAAGAGGCATCACAAAACAAAGCATAAAGGAGGATTTTTGGTGAGAGAGGCCAACTCTGTTGCCTTTATTTGCCCCATTCCCATTCTTGCAGTGATCTTTGTGAAGACACAAGTCTTCTGTGCATGATCTTAGAGAAGCTAACAGGGAATAAAATCAAATCATATCAAATCAAATCCCTGGTTTTGAGGAGGCACCACATGGTCACCTACCAAAAGTTTTGTTTAAGAGGCCTTCAGTAAGCCAAGGCACCCTAAGATTGAGGATATAAGAAAAAAGATGATATTTTTTATAAAGAAGTGTATTGATTGAACAGACAAGACTTAAAACTGGGTGCTTTGAATCAGTCCTGCCTTGTCCCACATTTAGGGACCTATTTACCATGTTTACTGTCAGTTTTGTATTTTCAGCTCTTAAAAATATAGCCTAAAAAATACACTAAATAGCAGAGTTAGCTTTGATCTGTAAAAGAACACCTTAACAAGGCATCAGTTGTGCAGTAAAAATACCAGATTCTGAGCAAAGTGGAGCACAAATAAGGTGCTGAGATGTTAAAATTTCCAAATAAATTTGAATAACTTTGAGAGAATTAGGTCTGGTTTTATTAGAAAACTTTTGCTTTGTATTCATGATTTCATGAGGAGAAACTATTAAAAAGCTGAGAGCTGCATTATAGTTGGGTTTCAATATAAGAAAGATAAAATATGATCTTGTATTTTAAAAAAATCAGTTTTGGGTTCAGGTAGTGGACGTTAAGATACCTTGTTAAGTATTTTGTCTTTTAGTACAAATAGAAGCTGTTTGATCCTGTGAGCAGAAGCACATAAGTAAAATAAGATTATTTTTCAAGTATTTAATTCATGCCTAATAGTTAGGATACATTTTTAGACACTAAGTAATTTATATACTGCAGTACAAAAAGACAAAAGGGATATCCTTCAAGGCATTGTAGTTTTGAAGCAGGGAATCTCTTTCCTATATAATTTAAATCATCCCTTTGTCAGTTAAAAAACATTCCCCCTTGTCTTATTGCAACAGGCCCTGCTGGAAAGTTTGTCCTCATGGTACAAAGACATTTTGTCATTTTGAACTTAAGTCTGGAAATCCAGGTATTGAAGCTGATAATGGTTGGAAGCTGCATCTTGTAAGGAACATTACTGTGGAAAAGATGTATTTATCTTTTTTTAGTCTGTAGTTAAGGACTGTGTAAGATCTGTCTTGACAGTACATTTAATGTGAAAATACCCTTTGTGAGAAGTTTTGAATTTACTCTCTGTAGGCTTCTACTCATACCCTTTCAAATATATCCTACAAACAGCGAGAATATGGCGGGAATAGAGAGCAAAATTCAGATCAGGGTGAACGAGCAGATAAAAATGTCGTCCTTTGAGCAGGTGGGTTTTTACACACTTCGGCACAGTGGTAGCATTATCAAGGACACGCATTCTCTCTTGCTTTATCGTGTTTGCCTGGATCGAGGGGCCATAAATAGCAGCGGGTTTGGGATCTTTGTGGAGACTGCGTCTTGTAGGAAGATGTACAAAGCGCAAAGTTTTTAAGTTAAATTATCGGGATTTGAGGACCCGAGCCCGGAACACAGCGAGACCCGCAGCTCTGCACCGCCTCTCCCCGCTGCGGCCGCGCGGGGGCGCCCTCGCCCCGCGCACTCCGGCGGGACGAGCTGGGCTCCCTCCGCTTCGCGCGCGGAGCTGGGACGAGCTGGGCTCCCGGGATGAGCTGGGCTCCCGGGACGAGCTGGGCTCCCGGGACGAGCTCGGTTTGGGGAGAACCCACCGTGCCTCGGGGGCTCCGGGGCCACCCGCACCATCCCCGGTGCAAACAGCAGCCCCCGCCCACCGCCCCGTGCCCGCCTCCGCCCCGCCCCTCTCGTGTGTGATTGGCCGGGCTGTGCCGCCGCAGCCTCCGATTGGTGCTCGCCGCGTGCCTCATTTGCATGCAGCGGTGCGGAACGCGCGGCAGAGCCGCGGCGGGGAAGTTGCTCCGGAGCCGCCGCCGAGCGCCCGTCCCGGCTCCGCCGCAGCCTCTGCGCCCTCCGCCGCCGCCCGGCCCGAGCGGGACATGGCTGAACGCAGCCTCCCGCCGGGATGGAGGTAGCCGGGCCCTCGAGGAGGGCTCCTGCCCGCTGCGCTGCCAGTCCTCCAGCGCCGCTCGGGGCTAGCTAGGGATCTGCCCCAGCCTCGCCTTTCGCGCTTGTCTTGCCGCTTGGCTTAACCCATCTTTCCTATGGCTGGGATATACAGCTCGACTCTGAAGACCCTGGAGGATTTAACTTTGGACTCTGGTTATGGGGCAGGGGATTCCTGCAGGTCCCTTAGTCTCTCTTCTTCCAAGTCCAACTCGCAAGCCTTCACGTCTTCTCAGCACAGAGGCAACTGGTGGTACTACTCGGGCTCCATGAACAGTAGGAATAATAGCTGGGACACCGTGAACACCGTGCTGCCGGAAGACCCCGAGATCGCAGATATCTTCTCCAAGTGCCCTAAACTGCCGGATCTCGAGGAATACCCTTGGACTGATGAAGACATCGGCAGAATCCTGCGCAAAGGGAAGGGAGACGGCCAGGGCAGGAGCTTTTCGCAGGAGGCTGTCAGGCGGCTCTCGCAGCTGCTGCGGCGCGCCCTGATCAGGGTATCCAGGGAGGCTCAGCGCCTCAGCGTGATGCACTCCAAGTGCACCCGCTTCGAGGTGCAGAGCGCCATCAAACTCATCCAGAGCTGGGCCCTGGCCGAGAGCTGCGTCCTGGCCACTGTCAAGGCGCTCTCCCTGTACAGCATGAGCGCCGGCGATGGCCTGAGGAAAGGCAAATCTGCCCGCTGCGGCCTCACCTTCTCGGTGGGCAGGTTTTTCAGGTGGATGGTGGACACGAGGATCTCGGTGAGGATCCACGAGTACGCGGCCATCTCCTTAACCGCTTGCATGGAGAACCTGGTGGAAGAGATTAAAGCTAGGGTTTTGGCGAGTCAGAGCCCCGATAGTGGAGGGCAGATCTCGGCTGAAATCCTGGAGATGGTTATCAACAACGATGCGGAACTTTGGGGAGTGTTGCAACCTTACGAACACCTCATCTGTGGGAAAAACGCTAATGGTAAGTTCCAACTTTTACAGTCTGTTGTCTTCATATCAGTAGACTTTACAGTAAAGCCCTCGCTTTCTGTGGACTTGGGGTTTTTCTGGGTTTTCTTTGCATCTGGATTACATCTTGGTCGTGGTTTGTGTGTGCGTAAAGCAGGCATGACGGTCCTGCCCGGGAAGAATGGTCCTGATCTGTTCCTAAGATATACCAGGTTATAAAAGGCTGTGGGAAACCAAGCCCTGGTGTCCTAAGAAACATCTGACTTTCCAGCAGCTGCTCTTTGGAGCATTTCCCTCTAACTGGCACGCAGATATGTTCTCTGTAACCTTAAGATGAAATGTGCTTCACAAGCTGCTGTACAGAAAGTATCACTAAATCTCTTTTAAACTAAATTTATCTTAAAACGAGTATCTTGTAGTTTCATCTTAAAGAGGCTGTTACCACGTACCACCTGGAGAGGGAAAACAACATTAATTTTTTTTTTCCTTTGTGGTAGTAAAATTCACTTTATGAGCCAAAACTTTGAACTTGTATACTTTGGAATTCCTTGTAATTCAGCAGAAACCTATGGTGTCTTTTCTTGCCATAAACAAGAGCGCGTGTGTGAGCGTAGGACGGTGCCTCAATGATGAGAATAACACAGTGTTAAGGTACATACCACTGTCATTTGTTTGGAAAGCAAAGTTTCCGAACACTTAAGCGCATAAAGGAATGTTGGCATCTTCTTACGGGCGCGAGGAGCAGTTTGGAAGGCTTAAGCCGTGGCAGTTGTGTTAAGCACTGTTTATTTTGCATTGTCACACTGAGGAATACCATATTTTTCCATGGAAAATTAAGGGAAACATCCAGTTTAGAAAAGTATTTTGTGTACCACCCACGGTTTCATTACTTTCGCTGGCCTCTGTTAGGGTCGACTATTCCATGCTTAACACGTTTGTGATTTAACTCTATAAAACCAAGGGGCTTGGTCTTTTCAGAAGGGAATTTCATAGCGAGAGAAGTAAAGGAACTAATTTGAGGGAAGAAACCTTTGAAATTTTCAGAGATGAGCTGACTCGCTTTCTCCTCCCTGAGTGTATTGATTTCCTGCAGTTTTCCTATTCCCATGCAATTCTGTGGTTCGGATCACGAGTAGGTGGCTGCAGAGAGTTGTTGTCCCCTTTGGGTCTGCCTTACTAAACATTTGTGAAATAAATGTGAAGAGCTTTTTGGATGTTCTCTTGGCTGTGGTTCATGGCATAACTCTTAAGTTTCAAGGTCAAACACAGACATCTACACTTCTAACGAAGAGCGCTTGGGTGATTAGAGAAGTATGACGATGATGCCGTATCTGCCAAAACACTTGTCATTCTTCGTTTATCATGGGAGTGTTTGTTTGCTACCAGCTCTAAGAAAAGGAATTGTTTCCCCTCCCTTGTTCCTTATTTAGGGAACCTGGATTAAAATATTTTGGTTCTGGGAATCGAAGTGTACATTTCAGCTCTTCTCTGCTCAGTGCTTCTGCCACACAGGTTCTCTGTGTAATGTGAAGGGTTGGACCCCCACTCGGCTTTATTTTTTTTTTTTAAAATCTGTTTCTCAGGAGAAATTTCCTTGGAAAAACTGCAGTGAGTGCATGGATGCTGGTGTTGAATGGGAAGAAGGGTGAGTGTGCAGGGAAATGCTTATAAATATTCAGAGCACCAAATGGTCAGTTATGATAACGCTCCAGCACAGTGGAAAGCCAGGCAGTCAGTGGCCACAGAAGGATTGGCTTCTGTTGCCTCTTTTGTTGTTCCTGCCTTTCAGATCAATCCTGTCAATAATTGAATGCATTTTTTAAGTCTGGAAATTGAATAAAACCGCACATGAAGGCATCCTGTGATTTCCTGTGACAATCTGTCACTAGTGTTTTACCTGACACAAGTCAGTGAATCCTCTAAATGGCTTTTCTTGCAGTTGGAAGGCCACAAATGGTTTTATATGCATGCAAAAAAGCTTGAAATAACTTATCTATTCTTCTCCCTGTAGGAATTGTAAATGAGTAGTGTTTTCATCATTCTGCACAGTGCTTTCAAATGATCTTGTCTTTTACATTAATTTAAATCTGTGGTAGATCTGGCAGTGAAATAACTCGATTTATTCCTGTTTAAGGAACAGGGAAACTTGCTTTACTGCCACTTTTGGTTTTTTTCTAGTAAAAGCATTTAGTGGAGCACTCGTAAATTGCAATCTTGGGGGGTGTGTGTATGTATTGGGCTTTGTTTTATAGCCCTGAGTTTGATGTCAGAGATAAAAAGCACTTGGAGGTTCAGTTCTAGCTCCAGTCAAGCATTGTAATCCCTGGATGAAATCCATGGCGCTGTCCTATGCAGAAGATTGCACGGGATTATCATAATGGACATTTCTGGCATTATGATCTATCGAATACCATTTTCATTATTAGATCAGGACAGCCTGCTGCTTTGGAGTCAAAGAAACAGTAAGTAAATACATAAATCTTCTTATATTCTCATGAGACTGAGGTTTAGACCTGTATTTCTTCAGTGACTAATCTCCCATCAAAGACCACAGTCCAGTCACTGGTCTTGAAGCTTTGGAGGCTGAAAGAGCAATATTGTGTATTACAACAAATGTGTTTTAATCAACACCTGCTGTGTGAAGGGTAGAGTTTAAAACTCTGTAAGTGCTTGAGGGGGAATTTTAATATTATGTAAAAATAAATAATAATCTGTGGCTTGCTTGTTTATTTGCCCTTTCTGGTAAGCTGTTCTTTAATCAACTTTTTTGCTACCTCTGTGAGCCATTCTCTACCCTCAGTTCAAGTTCTGACTTTGTCCTTAAGACTTGGTGGCTCTGCCTTGGAAGGAGGAGGAATGACCTGAGCCTGTGGCCTTGAGTTCTGCCAGGCTCTGGGTGTGTTAGTGCCTCCAAGGGTAAGGTCTTCTTGGGCAGAGTTCGGGTGGGATGTTGCAAAAACAATGCAAAGAAAAATGAACAGCAGCAAAAATGATAAGCAGCTACTGAACAATGTAGCTAATGAAAGGTAAAACAAGTGTAACTTGGAATGCATGTTTTATTTTCTATTTTTAGTTACATGGAGATGTATATATGCAGAGGTAGAGAATGGAGCCAGTGGTTTCACAGGGATTTTGAGACACGCTAATTTGGAATATTAGACTCTATTAATTTAAAATGCTTGAGAGAGAAGTTGAAATCTGAATTTACCTTGGGAATGTGATTCTTTTACTTGATCTGCCTATGTTTGGTGCATGGTTCTTTAGACTGAGCTGTCAGCACTGCAAATACATTTTGATATTATTGCCCTGTTAATTACAGCACTTGGGTTGAACTGAGCTCTCTGGTTATGGTCAGGCACTCTCGTGTCTGCCAGTCCACCTGCTGTGCTGTTTAATGCATCAGCACATCCTGGTGCTCTGGAGATAGAAGTGTTGACAGATGTTTTGCCAAAGAAAAAAAAAAGGAGTGGGGGAAGGGTTGGAATTTAACTTGATAATGCTGTTTCTTCACATACTTCTTAGCCCAAACGCCTGAAGTTCTCTCTGGATGAACTAATCCACAAATGAGTCTTGTGGTTTGCTCAGCTAAGGATGAAGAAAAATAGGGTCTGTAATAATTCTACTTGGGTTTTGAGTTATTTTTCTAAGAAAAAGGGTTGAGGGGGGGAAAAGTATAACCTTTCCTCACAGTGTGATGGAGTGGTTTGGACTCTGTAAAACAAAACAAGGCATGAATTTTTTTCTCTCTAATACTAAATACTGACAAACCTTATCAAACATCAAACATGAGCTTGGCATTTACTGTCACCCACCTTGTGTTCTTTTATATTTCATATTTCACTAATACATGTTAAAAGTAATAGCCAATTTTAACAGAGGATTTTTTAGAGCTATGCTGTGATGAAAATTCCATTTTATACCTATCACATGGTCTGAAGTAACTTTCATATTTCTGCATAGTCATGGTACTGTGTTGAAATGCAGCATGGGAGAAAAAATAATGACATTTCAGTAAGCAGAATGTCCTTTTGTTATCTGAGCTGAACAAACTGGTGTGCTCATCAAGAGCCTCATCAATTTTAATAAGCTATCGGCTCCACAAGTCTTCAGGAAACCAATGCATGGTGGAAGGGGGGCATTTTGGGGAAAAGAGCTGCAAATGCAATCAATGAACGAAACTGAGCGGAAATATAAGGCTCATGTGACTGTATCGCAGGTGGCTTGCAAATTGTTTCAGAAGAAATAATCATGTAACTTGTCTTCTGTGTTACTTTGTCTGAAGCACGAGTTTGAAGCAATTTTGAGGATTCCTGGGCAGGAATTTAGTAACTTAAGTATACATTTCTATTTTGGGTGAGCTGGATGTAGCTATGATCCTTTTCCAACTTTGGCTTCATTCACCTTTGGACCCCCAGCCTACCTTGTGTGCTTCTACTCCTACACAGCCAAGAGCTTGGATTTCTATGCACAAACCCACAGGGACAAATTCTTTAAGCCTAAATATTAATGCTTGTACACACATGCTCACCTCTCCTACAAAAAACAAACCACCAGGTGCATATCTGCAGATGCTTGTGTTTCTAATTGTGCATCTTATGTTAAATTACAGAGCAAGTAAGGCTAACCTGACTATTTTTTTTCCACGTCACTGTGTGTCTATATATATATATTTTAGTTATGGTACAGGAACATTAATGATGTAATGATGCTGTTGTAAATTAATCCTTCACATTGCTGATACTGCCCCATGGCAATAAAATGAGCCTTTCAGTAAAATTGGTTAAAGAGCAAGTACTGAAATTCCTTTGTCTATGAATACCAGCAGCCAATGCTGCTGATGTTTAGATTTTTAGTGGAATCAGTGTTGGTGGCACTTTACCATGTGAAACAGAGGAGTTGTTTCTCTTGGAGAAAAAACTCTGTGACCTCTTTTGTTGAGGCTGAAATCTCTTGTTACTGCTAAAGTTTGAACCAAGCAAATATTGTTTCGGTCAGGACAGAATTTTATCCCTAAGTGACAACAGAGTTCTGGTGTTTGGTTCATTGATTAATTGATTTTTCAGATGAAAAATAAAGCTGATTTAGCTTAAAGATTATCAGCAAACACCTGTGCAATATCTGAGGTGCTGTCATGTGTTATTTTGTGTGTGTATGTCAGCAGAAAAGGAGGAATGAGCTCTGAGTGTTCAGATTATTAGTAGTAAAATGCGGTGTGTTTGTTGTCCATGTCTTCTGATACTGGAATAACTGGAATTAAAATATTGGAGATATTGCAGATGATTTTGTTAAAATGAGCAACCAGAGTGGATTTTTTTTCTAATGTACCCCATCTAATTTCTTATGTGATTTGAAAACACAACTCAACTGATCAAGGGAGTGTTGCTGGTTGTCAATCAACTTCCAAATTGATCTATAGGATTTTATGGATATCTTCTTCTTCCTTGAGATCATTACTTGTAAAGAGCATGGAAGTCATATATATATATATTTATTTTATTGGCTGGGGTTATTCCTAAACTGGAATTTGGGGTTATTCCAAAACTAACTTCAGTAGTAAAAAAGGATAGTGGTGAATTTTGAATAAATTTTGTTTTGATAATGGAGTTGAGATGAAACATCTTTTTACACTGAAAGATCTTGTTTGGGTAGTAATGTTATTGCAATATTTTCATGTTGTAACAATTTGTTTCTGCTGATATACATCATGTGATTCAATTACTTCAGTTAATGGTCCATTTAGAGCTTTCTTCATCTGTTTGATTTTTCTGTCCCTTTCCACAGCTTGGTTTTGTAATGGATGGGTCTGCAACAACTCAAAGGAAACGTTTCAGTTTATTAAGTCCTCTGTTGCAGGAAACATAAGTAAAGTACTGGAAACACATATTTACAATAAACAATTCCAAGTTGCAGAGGAGGGTGGGTGAAGACTCAAACATTTAATTAACGTCAGAGAGAGCTGAAGCTCCAGAGTGCCTGCTTGCGCTTGACAGCTTAAACCCAAAATCTTGGTGCTGAAGTAGAAGTTATTAAAAAACTCATTTTACAGCAATGCAAGAAAATGGAATAAGGCCAGAAGTGGTATTAATCCTGCAATCTTCACTAAATTAGCCTGTTGTCCTTTCTTAAAGGCTAATGCATTTTACATTTTACTTTTTCTTGAGCAATTTGTCAGTTGTGCTAGCAGAATTCAACAGAAGAGAAACAGAGTCTTGTAAACACAATAAACCCACTGGGTACTCTGGATACTTTGCAGTGCCCAGTTAATCTCTCAGCTGTCTTAATTCTCCTGAATGTTTGGGAACAAGATGAAAATAATTCTCCACTTACATTTGAACTCTCACTTTGCATTTGGTTAGGGCTGAGCTTTTCAAGTCAGTGTATGTGGTCCTTATTTATAAACATTTCCCATTGTTGGAGGCTCAGGATTTTGCAAACTGGACATTAAAGAAAATTTCTCTCCCTGATGAAGTTTTGACCTACCAGTAGACAGCAGGAGGAAATGTCCATTGGCTCATGTTGAGCTATGAGAATTCAGGCTGATACAAAAGGATAAAACCAATAATTTCTGCTGCTCCTCTTGTTTTAATGGGATTGATTTACATGGTATTTGGAACCTAAGTGCCTAATATGACATTTGATTAAATCAAAAAAGCCTGAGGCAACAGTAAATCCAGGACAGTGGTGGCTTCATGCTTTCTTGATTTACAGATTGAAGCCAAAGTTCTTCAGCGGAACTCTTAGTTCTTTTCCGTACAGTAGAGCAGCCACATTAAAAAAAAACGACAACCAAAACCAAATATCTATATCTATCTACATATATATATCTAAAACTGGTGGACCTTGTTAAGAGTATGGGTCAATTTAAGGGTTCCAAGTTGTGGATTTTTTATGGAATACTAGCTTGGAAGGAATCTGAAGGATCACCTTTCACTCACATGAGTGAGGAGAGCCTTTAAGTGGAGTTGCCTTGTTTGCATCACAGGACTTGTCCCAAGAAAGCAACAATAGAAAGAGGAAAGGTTTGTTCCTTTCACCCCCAACACATCCAGACTTGCCTTTAGCCTTGGGTCACAAGCCAGGCAGGATCTGTCAGCTCAGCGTGGTCCTTGGGAAGGGTTTGGATACAGCAGGTGACCTGGTGAGCTTGACAAGGCAGTGAGGAGAGGCCAGCGATGGGCAGGGCATGGCTGAGGTGATTTCATCAACCCCTAATTCAAGTGCCTGTAGCCTGCTAGGGTGGTGGCTGTACTTCTGTGTGCTTGGGAGATGTGGCATAGAATTAATAGTGTGGAAGTAGCTTCTGAGGAAAGGGGATGGTGCTGCACTCTTCCAGAGGAGACACTAAGGATTAAAGTTAAATGGAATTCTGAGCTATAAAATCCTTGTCTATTTAAAACCTACTTGTTATATGACACTTGCAGGTGTCATCCCCTTAAAATTAATTGTAAACTTCCTCCTCATCTGCTCAAAACCTGTTCCTTAATGGTATGATTCCTAGTCTAGCTGGTGCTGTTTGAGGAGCTCCTCCGTGGGGCAGTGGTTTGGATTGGTCTTTGCTGTGATTTTACGTGAAGCATTTATCTTAAATTGCCCCTCAGCTGAGGTGCTGGGCTGCAGCCTGGGAGCATCATTAAATCGGGTGTCAAGGATTGTTGGGTGGGTGCTCTTTGTGTGGCTTTGACCCAGATGCTCAGAGGTCAGCTGTACACCTGAGTGCTTGTCAGTCTTGTTCTGGTTGTTTAATTATTACACCTCGACCATCTCTTTCTTAAAACCTGTTTGATGTTCACATCATGTTGTACTTGATCTGCTTCAAGTCTGAATTGAGCAAAATGTCAGAGCAATCTGTTATAAGGCTGCATTTGGCTCTCCCTGTCCAAAAATTAAAAAGGCTTTACATAAGGAAAAAAAAAGATGATAATGTGCTTAAACAATTCCTGTTTTTGTGTAGTGACACTAAAATGCTTGAGATGATGAAGAATGTTTGTGGTAGAATCCTGGGATAGAGACAAAGAACTGAAGCCAAATAAACATTTCAGAACAGCTTTTCAGTTTGTGGATGTGGATTTATAACAACTGATAAAATTGCTGTGGGGCTGTGCAAGATCAAAGTAAAAGTTGTTTATGATATTTTGGGGATGAGAGGAAAGGAACACTACAGAAGATATAATCTTGTCCCATTCTTCAGTGTTTATAACATCACAATCCATGCTGGATACTTCTGTCACTTTAATTTCTATCCCAGTCTGGAGTCTGTTGCCTGGGACCTGGAGAATAAAGAAGAAAATAAACCCTGTTTATGCTGGAACTCACACATTAAAATGATAAGCATACAGAGACATTATGATCTATTATTTTTTGATCCTATATAGCTCTGGATTGTTTCCTGATTAATTCCAAGATGACAATGAATAGATTTTCTTCTAATATTTACATTTTATTGTTTGTGAATAAAGCACACTACTATTGGAGCTGAAGGACAAGTGTTGAATATTTGCAGACAGTTAAAGTAGGGAATTAGGCCACTTTTGCCTCTTATTCATTCTTCAAACTGTTTTTGATGTTTTACTAGACTTTAGTAGAAGTTGGTTTCTTTCTTGTTTTGTTTAAATGAGTACTCAGTTCTCCAGGCACCACTGACTTATGTCAGGTGAAAGCATGAATCAGGGATTCGAGCTGCTCTAGGCAGTTCATTCATTTTTATCTTTGATTCCTCTTACAAATAGTTGTGAAGTTCCCTTTTATTTCTTTACCCAGTGTTTGTGCAATTTCCTGAGATAACACCACAGGCCTCACCAAAACCTTAGTGATGGGTGTTCATTGTAATAATGCGAGAGATAACATATAATGAAATGTATTTCCTCTGTGGGAGTGGATATAAGTTCTCTTTAATTGCACATTGAATTTCTGCTCTTTGGTTGAATGTTATCTTCATTCCAGCCCCCCACATTTTTGTGCTCAGCTCACACTGGTGACTTTGTTTAGTCTAGAGATCATAAAAATTTATTGAGAGCTGCATTGATACAGTTTTATTATGATCTTAATGTGGTTTCTGGTACTTTTAAGCTGTTATATCAATTTTATAATGTGTCTGTGGATATTTGCACTATAGGGACAGTTGGACTTAGAGGAGAGGAAAGAAGGTGAAAAACTATAATGGTAGTAACCAATTCATAATCTTTATACTTGTTTTTAATAAACTATCTCGTTTTATTGTCAATATATAAAGACTTTTAAGCCTTTTTTTTTTCCCCAGGAAGTTTTATGAAAATTTCTATTATGCTTTGTCAGAATTTGGCTTGAATGAGTATCAGTTTTGTTCAAACCTAAAGATCCGGAGATTTGTCAGAGTTGTTGTCAATGACCTGCTACTGAAAGACACTCAGGATCCATGCAGGAAGTGCTGCTTACCTTGAGGTTTAACTTTGCTGCAGCCAGAGGAATAATTTCTACTTGATTTAATAGATATTTGATCAAATTTTGCTTATCAGAAAAGACTGGATCCTTTCTGAAGCAGTTGCCTGTGTTTGAAATTGCTTGGATTGAGGCCACATGTTTGTCTGAGGTGGTTTTGTTTTAGTACTTTGTAATAAACTTAAGGGATTTACACCTTGAGGTAGGAGAAGCTTTGGTTTGGTGACCATTCCTTCCATGGAAAACCTGTATGGGGTGATTTAAAGCATCTGTGCCCTGAGGTACTTTTGTAGCTGGCAAGTGCTGTGTGGGTGACTGGTGTGTTTTTGCTAATATTTCTTTGGAAAATTGAGCCCATCCTCCAGCTCCGTTCTCTAAGGTCAATGCCAGATGCAGAGTCTCTTATTAAAGCCACTTAAGGAAGATTCATGCTTAACATTTCTCCATGGAAGGCCACCTTGGAATTGTTTCTGGCACTCTTTCCCTGCGTGTGTAATTCTGTGGCTCATGTTTTTGTAGCAGACATGTGGAAACTTAGCTTTCACTGTAGATTATTTTGTGTGATGATGTGTGCACTGAACATCCATAAATTTGGGGCGGGGGCTGTCTTGCTTTGTTTTCAAACAACTGAGGTGACCTGTGACCTGCTGGAATTAAGTGATAACTGAATTTTCTTGTACCTCCACAGCAGTTCGGAATATTCAAAATTCTCCTGTTACAGTGTGATGATGTATATGCAAGGCTGTGTGATTGCGGTTTTTCATGCTCACTGCAGAAGGCGAGCTCCCCTAAGGCAAGCACAATTTATAAATGAAAATGAATATAATTTATTAGCATGCAGGTAACCCTTGCCACACAGCCAAGACTTAAATAATTCTTAAGTTATGGCAGAAGATACTGAGCTGGCACAGGGCATTTGGCCTTGCACCATCTGCAAAGCCAGCACTCCAATTTCTGCTGTTGCCATGGGCTGCAGACTCAGACAGGAAATCATGGTAGGATGGGAAAGGGTCCAAAATACACACAGCCGATACAAGGTTTGCAGTTAAAAGAGTTTCAGAGAACAAGCTATCTGTTCTGCTCACCAGGCAAGGCAAAGTAAAGCTGCCTTGTGTGCGCGCACGCACCCGCGCGCTTTAAATGTCTTTTTATATTTTATACGCTCATTTTTTTAAAAGCTTGAATTTTTTCCACTTAAAGTAACGTGCATAACTTCAAATGACCCATTTATATATAAAGGGCCTGATTCAACCCTTTCTTAATTGGTCATTGGGCTGAAAGCAGAGGAGAAAAGAGTAACCACATGGAGCTTGGGGTACATCAGGCAGAAGAGCAGCCCCTGCCTCCCCTTCCCACTAACTCATTTTGGGGATTTAGTTCTATTTTCAGGGATCAAGGCCTGGGTTCTGTGCACTATAGAGTGTTGCTATGGGAGGCTGTGTGTGTCCCATGGCCCATGAAAGACAGGCATGCAGAAGGCATTTGGTTAGTGGAGCTGGATCACTTTCTAGCCCTGGGTAGATCACAAGGTCAGAGTTATTAATGCGTTTTCCTTGAGCTATAGGTTAAAATAGGGAATACTGGAGTGATTTGCTTTGGAGAGCAAACAGTTTTCTTATCTGACTATGAGAGATAAGCACAATAATCTCTGTGTAATGAACTGCACAGTCTGCAGAGCTTCCAGTGTGTCTGAAGAGTAGTGTAGGACTGGTCAGCTTATGCTGCCTTGACAGGTGGGGGGAGAGGATAATTTCTCCAACAGTTCATGCTTGAATATTAGTAAAGGAGATGCTCCTTAACTAAAATTTACAGCAAATCCACACTGAGCATCTTGCTTTCTGCCTTGAGAGGCATTCTGGAACTCAGAAAACTTCTTGTGGTAAAATCCTCCGTTAAAACTTTCTCTCCCAAGCCCATCTGTGGTTTTTTATTCTGACTGAAGGGAGTCATATAAGAGGGTGGTTTGTTCTCCGGGCATTTTCCAGTTTGACTTATGTATGTAGTGCCTCTCGAGCTGCTTGGAAGAATGGAACTGTGAACAGGAGTAAGGTGAGATCCGTGTGTTACACTGCCAAATATGGCTGGATGCGCTGGTGAGGTATCTGTCAAGAATGAGACTGGAGCTACCAGTTAATCTCATTAGAAATTTAAAACTTTTAACCCTGGGTCTGGGTTCAGTGACTAAGGCAGTTTACTTCATGACCCCATATCTTCCAGTAACTGCTGCCTTTTGATGTGCAATATAATGTCTGAAAGATTTGCTGCTTTTCCTTTTTGATTTTATTTAAATCTGACAGGAGACAGTGTTCAAATGGCTGTCTCAGCCAAGCCATCTGCCTGAGCCCTCAGCAGCGCATTGTATTCCTGAAAGAGCATTCTGGTGAAACATCCCCAATTCTGAAAAGTTTGAGCTGATTCTACATTAAAAGAAGTGATCCAAAAAGCTGCTGGTGATTTACATGTGAACACTGCCAAGTATTTCTCTGATGAGAGTGCATAACAAAGGAGTGCTCGAGTGGTTGAGTAAGGCTGATTGGAACAATCTGTTGTGGGCTATAGCTCTTTCTGATACTCCACAATGGTGAGAAGCTACTGTCACTTGTATTTTCAATCTGTATTTTGCTTAGAGGTACGAGATCTTTTGTTGTCAGGTCCCTTGAGCCAGTTGTGGGGGGAAGAGACAATATTTCTTGCTTTAAAATATTCATGGAGCTTGCATGGGCTGGCTTCAGCTGACTTTGTCACCCAGAGTGATTTCTAGAAGACGACAAAGAAGTTGTATTTGATTCGTCTTAATTAGGGCTTGATAGGCACATTCTAATTTGACTTCTGGGTCTGAATATGGATCTGCATTAATAATCAACCGCTCGCCTAACCTTGCTTTTTGTTCTCAGCTGTAACTGAGGAGTTTGCTCGGGGAATAGCTGGAAAAATGTGTAGTATTTGTTCTGTGGGACTGGTTCATCTGAGGACACTTTTCTGTTGCTCAGGGACGGCAGGTTATTTTCTGGGCTTGTTTTGTGATGAACAGCACAAGCTTTAGGGG
>VWYI01054232.1:0-13694 GCA_013399455.1 Anthoscopus minutus
TTTCTTTTCGCTTCAAGTTTCTGAAATTTGCAAACTAAATTTTTAGCAGTGCAAAGCTACCTTAGCCATTCTCTGTTCGAGAAAGCAGTTGCACATAAAACTATATTTGTTTCACTTTGTGGTAATCTAAAGGTGCGTGTGTCATGGGAACTGGTATGAAGTTCACCTTAGGCTGGAATAGAGTGACGCAGAGTGCTGTCACATTTACCTGCTGTCATGCTGGGATTACCCTACTTTCACAAGTGCTGTGGCTTTGAACGAGTGATGCAGCTGACAATGAAACTTCAGAGCTTTGTTCTTTCACGTGGACAATTTATGTTTCTTCTCAACATAAAGAAATGTTTTCCTCTCATTTTCCATGTCAATCTTTCTTTCATGATAGGAAGTAAATTTATTACAGGTGCTGCAAGGTGCTGTAGAGGTAGAGCAAAGATAAACACAGGGTCTTAGTGTTGCCAAGTGTAAATTTTAGGTGTTCAATTCAAGGAAGTGTGGTTAAGTTACCTGTATTTCCTATAAAGTATTTGGTGAAAATAGGTGGAAGTGGGATTCGTGAGAACTGTAGTTTTATTTATTTTACCAAGTGATTGTTGAAGAAGAGCTCAGGATGAAGGATCTCTTCTCTCCCATTGAAAATGCTTGCATGGTTGAGCTATAAATTTTTATACTTTTGCTCTCTTACTTTCTTACCTTAGGCACCTCAATCCCTCTACCAAGCCAGTTTCTTGGCTGGGAAGGAGCTAATATAATTATTCTAGATGTGTTTCAATTCCCAGAAAGTTCTGGAAGTCTTCAGAAGGCTGCTTGGGGAAATGACTTAGTTACAATGGCCATGAGCTGATAAAGTTGAAGTCTAATGGAAGAATAAACAAAGCGGGAATATATGTAAAGGCTTTGGATTTCAAGGAGGCAGATGCTGATTAAACTAAATGTACTGGGTTAGTAATAAGGAGTGTATCTGAGGAATTTGCATGCTTGGTGTTTCTTGAGGTTGAAGAAATTAAGTTATAAAATATCTGTGTGCTAGATGGATGAAAATATATGAAGAGAGACTTTGAACTTGACGGATGAGTAACCATCTTTGGAAGGATGTTGAGAAGGAGCAGAGAAGAAATAATGGAATAAAATTTGTGATTTCTATTTATCCAAATGAGATCATGGCAGATTCATCAGCCAATTTTTTCTGGAAGGAGAGTGTTTTCCAAATGAGGGAAATGCAGAAGAGGTGTAGCCTGGACTTCAGTGAGTAGTTGATGTTGCGTAGGAAGCGATCAGCTGGGGAAGGCAGGGTTTGATTGAGTGTGTGACTTAGGTGGAGATGGTAAGGTACAGTGTTCAGGATGTGTCAGGCTGTCGGTTGTGCTTAGTGGAATTCCTTACAGATAATTTTGGGACCAGCTGTCTTTGTAATGTTTCTGTATATGCCATTAGGACAAGGAAAATCAGTATGCTGATGAAATTTTTTGATGATGAATAGTATAGAAGATGACAGTATCTCAAAGACTGAATAAATAGGAACAGAATTAATTGAATGAAAATAAAAATACCCTGTGTATTATTGGTGGTTAAAATCTGTATTTTGAAATGCAAACTTGGAAGTTTGTGTCATAGAAACAACTGGGCTAGAGATGAGTATTGTGAGATTTTACTGCATTACAAATGTAAAACAGTTGTGATGTTTCTAATTGAAAATGGAGAGGCTTTTGCAGTTGATTTAAGGAGGTTGTAGTATCATTTTATAAATTCCTGAAATGCTGTGTATCATTCTAATTCTAGATACTTAAGAAAGTTTAAACAAAACTAAAGCAGATATAGCAGATGTGGATTGTGGAATTGTTCACTTTGGAAAGGACCTTGAGCAATTTTCTAGCCCAAACTCCTGCGGGAAGCAGGGTCACCACTGAATTCAGACCAGATTGCTTGGAACTTTGTTACTTGGATCTTGAAAATTCACAAGGCCAGAGCTTCCAGAGCGCTGTTTTGAGATCCTCAGGGTGAAAACTTTTTACCTGATCACAGTTCAGGGTCTCATTTCCATTTATGACCATTGTCTGTTGGTCTTGTCTTGGACCTCAGTGAAGAGGTCCTTTGGTAATTTAGACATGGGAAGGTTGCTAATAGGTCTCCTCCAGGCCTACCAAGCCCAGTTAACCTTAATCCCTATTGATGTGCTTCAGAATTCTGAAGATAGTGTTCCCACCAAGGGTCAGCCTCCTAATGAGGAAAACCTTGGCTTGTTAATTTTAGCGAAATGTGTCCTTGTCTGCAGGTGTAGAAGAAAGCCATAAAAATGCCAAGTTTTTTTTGGCTAAAGCATGATGTGCATGTGTCATCAGTGAGTGTAACATATTCAAGAATAAATTTAAGATGGGAATGAGAAGAAAGCACTCAGTGAAACAGCTCAGGTTCTACAACAGCCTTTCAGGGCATATAAAAACTGAAGTTCTTCATTATATTCAGGTGCATTCCAAGAATGACCTGGTGTCCAGAACCTGCAGGTCCCTGCTGACTTGGCTTGTGTGATGCTGCTGTGATGCTTAGACTGTTATTTGGGCTTGGTTCAACCTCGTATGTAAATCTGGTGTAATTCAGTCACTAAAGTGGTACTGGGGGAGATGCTCTTTGGCCTAGAGCCATTAGAAACCTTAATGTGTCTAGACAATCAACTTACAATAATGAACTTGAACAAGAAAGTAACTGTATTGGATGTTGAGGAAAAAATTGTGTATGTATTTCAGTCTTAAAACAGCTAGAGAAAAGCAGTTAATTTAAACTTGGGGCTGCATATGATATAGTAATATGACACTTTTCCTTCTCTGCATTTTGATTGTAAATTGGGGAGCAATCTTAAGCTGCCACTGGAGCTTAAAATTGATAACCAACTAGCTTGTTTAACTGAATAGATGAGAAGTCACTTAAAGAAATGAGATTTCCAACCTACACAATGTTTATTGATGTTAAAGTGACTTCCCATTTATTTAACATTAACTGTGAAATTAGAAGGACTGTGGCACTAAGCCATTTTGTAGGTATGCCTTAAAGAATGAACAAACTTTGCAGATCCCTAGAACTAAGAAAACACAACTTACTCTATGTCAGTATATATATGACCCAAATTTCTCTTCCAAAAATTGTGGTCACAGTTGTTACTATAATGTTTTCATAAATATAATTTTATTTTTGTTTGATTTTCTGTTTGATGGTGGGGTTTATTGTTGTTGCTGTTGTTTGCAGAATATAATCTACACTGAAAATTCTTACTGTGTATGCAGTGCAACTGATGGGGTGATTACTGGACTTGTGATTATGAGATGGGGGTGAGAGGGAGAGGGTGAGGTTTGCATGCTCGTGATCGCAAACAGAATGTGCTATTACATAACTCTGCAGAGTGGATGTAGTCTGCAAATTGTATTTAATCCTTCTTCTGATACTCTGGCTGCCCTTGACTGCCTTCAGCAGTAATGTTGCAGTTGGTACTACAGTGCAGACGTGTGAGGATATGATCCCTGTCACTTTGCTGTGGCAAAAGGCTGAAACTCCCTTTGGTACCCTGAAAAAAAGAAAAACCATAATCAGGAGTTGAAGAGCAAACTTGTCATGGCTATGAGAATTGCAAAAGTCTTTTGCAACTAAGACGCTTGACACTTCCTAGGTGGAAGGGCTTTAAGCACACAAGGAATAGAGATACAACCTCCTTGGCAGCTTTTATTGTAGGAAATAGTATACAGGATAGCTAAGATTAAAGAATCCTTTTTTAACTTGAAAAATAAAAATTTGATTCTTTTGTGTCAAAATTTCTCTACCTAACCAAGACTTTTTTCTGTGCTTTCAGTAACTGTGTATACACATACGCTCTTATATTTTCTCTTTCTTCTTTTAGTTCTGAGGTTTCTGGAATTTTGCCAGGAATATATATATTTTTTAAATCCCCTATAGTTTGTTTGCAAGATTAAGTAATACAGCAGTTGCAAGTTGTTAAATTTACCAGTATTCTTGAGGGAAATGAGATTGGACTCTAAATTTAGAGGCAAGTTTTGGGATTATTTACTTCAAACCCTTTGGGGTAGTGTGATATTCAGCTCAAGACTAAGACTCCTTCAAGCCAAGATTAAGAAACATAAATATATATATATATGTAGAGAGAGACAAACATGCAAACGAAATGTATCAGTGGCATGCTGTACTATAAATAAGAAAATACTCAAACCTTTCAATAGAACAGGTATTTCTTTGCACTTGATGTAACTTCTGCTTGACTGACTTAAAAATTAATTTTGGGCTTCTGCTGATATGTGATTATTTTTTTTAACGAAAATATTTATCTTGTGTTTTACACATGCTTGTAATATACCCTGTAAAATTATTATCTCAATGTGCCTTTTCTATTTCATAGTAAGACTATAAGAAATGCTCTTCCGCAACAAGAACTTTATCTATGTTAAGGAGGTAGGGGGAAAGAAGGATCTAAGATTTTTTTATCCTTTTTTAATCCCTCATGTTATTTATACTGATTTTGTGGTGTATATTAGCTGCAGAGGTATGACTTAAGTTTTCCAGGAAGCCAAGTTAGTTTTGATTATTTTTTAGTGATTTTCATCTCCTTTCTTTATTCACTTTAGTGTGTCTGGTGATCTCAAAACTCAGTAGTGAGAATAAAAAGAAATGTGTCTCCCTAATGTTATGGTAGAAGAAGAATAACTTCACTTCTATGTTAATGCCATAGTCATAGTTTTAAGTGTTAAGCATGGCTAATATTTTGGGGTTTTTTTTAGTCATCTCCTTGTGGGATCCAAACCAGGTAGTTCTAGGGAGTGGATGTTTGGTGTTATTATGTCTAATGCCTAGGAAAGTGCTGTGGTCTTCAAAACAGACTAACAGCTAGACTACACACAGATGAAGCAAAAAAAATCCTTAGATAAATGATACGAATTCAGAGTTTGGGAACTGCTTAGCCAGAGGGAGCAAGGTAAGGGGAGTGTCTCGTGAGCCAGTTAGAGTATTGGAAATGGATGTGGGGAAGAAGAGTGAGAAGCTAAGGTCGGCACTGGTGCTGAAAATTTGGAGTTGGTTTATTTGCTCTTTTAAACAGGCAGCCCATTCCAAGGACAAATAACTGTTTGTGATGCAGTCTGAACTTCCTAAATTTTTGGCAGTATGTTGGTATTGTAAGGAGGAACATTAATGCTTAAAAAAAAAAATTAAAAATAATGAGGTATACAGAGAGTGGAATCAAATGCAGTACACCTCACGTCCAAAAGCTGGAGCATGGAAAACTGATGGAAAGAACTTACTTTCTGCATACACATTTTTATAGTGTTGTGTGAATATGCACTTAGTAACTGATGTGCTGTTTTGCAAAATGTTGGTTAAACAGGAGAAATTTAAAAGTATTAGAAGAACTGTGTGTCTGTGAGCCTCATATAAAGGACCTAACTGAGAGGGGGGAGGCAGCTCAGAGAGAGCTTGTTACTAAATTCATTATGAAACAACTGTCAGATCAATTTTGATGTTTCCTGATTCATTTAATGACAAAGGTAAGTGTAAAGACGTCTTGCTGCTAGAATTCATTGATGACATGAAGTTTGATAACTGCTTGTAATGCAGAGAGGAAGAAGAACTTCGGGTGATTTCTTAGGTTCAGTACCCAGACGGGGAAATCTGAAACATCTTTGTAATGCAGAATACTTCTTTACACCTAGACTCCTTTCTCTCTGAGGGACGGAGTAATAGGAGTGGGATGAAATTTGGAGCCGTGTGCTTTAGGGTGATGCAGCTAAGATAAAAGCTTGGAGGCTGAATAATTGAAAGGATCAAAGTAGGAAAGAGTGCAAAGTAACTGAGCAAACAGCATGGTGCAGTTTTGAAGAAGGTATGTGTGCTCTTGGGACATTGTCACAGAAGATGTTTCCAGTAGACAGAGAAAATTACTGGTGGTGTTATACAAGCATCTGGTGAGATATCATGTAGTATGCTTCAGAAACTGTCATTTGTTTGAGAAGAAAATAGAAGAAATTGTGCAGGCAGGCTCCTAGGATGAAAGGAGGTCTCACTAGGAGAGCTTGAAGAGCTTATCTAGGGTAGCTAAAGAAACTGTATATATGAGTGTTGTCTGTACATACACAGGTGGAGACGATAAAGGGGAGGGAAATACTGAAACTGAAAGACAGTGTAAGCAAAACAACACCTGAACATAGTCCAACTTTTTGAAGCTGTAGTTTCATCATAGTAGTCAGGTTTTTGGAGTAAACAGGCACAGTAGAATTTGATCTTCTTTTTCTGCTAAATATTGGTGAAATTTGAAAATAATTCCTGAATAGTTCTGGAAATTTCAAAGAAAAAACTTCATTATGTATAGCCAAATGTATTCTGAATTTTATGAAGAATAATCTTTGATTTAACAACATTCATTCTCTCAGTTTCTCTCAAGTTTTTTTGTGATTTCTGGTATGCAGTGATGCTCCTGGAGGGGCTGTGGTGCTTTTTCAGAGATTGCAGCCACTTGGCTGCTTTCCTGGGCTAATGGGAGACCTTGTATTTTCAAAAGGGTGTTAGTATCAGGACAAGGAGGAGAACCTAGCCTTTTATGCTCACTCTTCTTATACTTGCTACACTTTGAAATAGACACTGAATTGCTTTTATGAGGGGTCAGTTCCTTCACTGACCTTGAAGTCTGCTGGATGATAGAGATTGTAATTTGGATACCTCCATTAGGTGCTTAAAGATAGGTAGGATGAATCCAAGCCAAAGTATTCAAGAGGGAATAGATGATTTATCTAAAGAGCTTCTGAAATAAGTGAAGAGTAGGCAGCTGAGGCAGTGTTCTTATGTTCAGTGGATATGATGCACTGAGAATTTTTCAAGAAGTCTAGAAAACTTAGATATTGCTGTAAATTTTTCTCTTGGTAGCTGATGTAGAAAACAGTTTACTGAATTCCAGCAAAGAAAGCTTTGTTGCAACTTCACTAAAGTGAGAGCCACAGCTTGAGAGTGTGACTTGGGAAAAAAGTATCCAAGCAGTTAGTCTACTAGTCTCACTGAAACTTGATGAAATGTGGGCTTGTAGGTCAAAATACAACAGCAGCTAGACTCCTGCTTGCCATGGGCATTGCTAAGTGCTAGCTACCCAAGTGTATTTTGTGATCTTGCTAACAGTTGCTTGAGGAGCCAAAATTTAACCTCTTCTGCATTGTAAATAATGTCATATTAAGCTCTTCATGTGTGTTATTTTAATGCTGTATGGAAAAGAAATTCTATTCAGTAATTTGCAAAAAGAAGAGGAAAATTATGTCTGAAGGTGCTGGTGCTTATATGGAGGAAATTAATGAAAGAAAAATTAATGATGTGATGTCATTACTGTGTTCCATGTGGACCTCACTTTGCTTGTTGCAAAGGACAGTTGTGGGACAAAGTTCTGGATTCAGAAGACTGGCAGAGGGATTCAGGAAGGCAGCTTTGTGGCAGCAGGGAGCAAGGAAGGATGCTGTCTGACTCCCTGGCGTTTCATAGGAGATGCACTGGCTGAGATTGGGAGGGAACATTCTAGAGCTTTTATTTAGACTCACAGGCTATTCAGGTGCAGATTTTGATGTTCTAATTCTTTCTGTTTAAGTTAATTTTTCAGGTTTATATTTTTCATCTTCATTCAGGAGCTATGTTTCTTATGTGTCATTGCTAGAGTATGTTTCTGCCTTATTGAAAGCTGTTTTTTACTAGCGCAGTTGATTCAATCACTAACAAAATCTTCTGGTGTTTATAATCAAAAATACCAGCTGTTAGAATTTAATCTTCCTAGATTATGGGTATGTGAACAACATTTTACTGACCTCTTTGACCTTCTTTTTAACATATGTTATGTTAAACTGTTTTCTCAAATCATTCTCAGAAACCAACGGTAGTTTTTAGTAACTGTAAAAATGAAATTATTTAAGTTGTCTCTGTAAACTTTCCTAATACTGGTGTTTTGGGGTTTTTTTATCAGATAAATTTGCGCCTCATCTTGGTAAGCGGGAAAACAAAAGAGTTCCTGTTTTCACCGAACGACTCTGCTGCAGATATTGCAAAACATGTGTATGACAACTGGCCAATGGGTGAGTAGCAGTGTGGCTTTGGCTTTTTAACTGGTGAGCAAAGAGCTTCCCTGTCTATTTAAACTAAAGTGTCAGTAAACTGATCTCTTGCTCAACATTCATATTAAGTATGTTTATTCACTATCTGGACAAAGATTTACATAGAAATACAGTTGTCCCGCCTTCTTTTTCACAGTTCCTTCAGTTGGGCAGATTTTTAGATGTCAGGACTGTTTCCTACTTCATTTCTAAAATTTGCTTCCCCAAATTGCAGTAATACTTTCCCCCTGTCTTTAGACTCTTTTCTTTATCGATGGAATTAGCGGATCTAGTAAAAGTGTGAGGATGTGTTGGAGATAGAAAACCTCTTACATCAGGAGAGCTAAAATAAAGCTTGGGAAGTCATAGGAATGCATTAGTGAAATTGAGCCTGTGGAACATTTTCCTGACTGCCTTGTCTTGGAAAGGATCTCCAATGCTGATATTTTTCCAGGAAAAAAACAAATATAAAAGCTCATTTTAAGAGGCATTAGAAGACTGGATGTTGTTTGTGTAAATATACTTGGTGTCATACAGGAATACTGGCTTTGGAAAATGGACTTGAGAACTTAAGATGCGTATTCACATATGTGAATAGTTCCCGAAAACAAAGTGCTGCTGTTCTCCCTGACTATGATTTCATGGGAAAATAGCCAAAACACAGACATAGCATTACATACGATGAAAGAAAACGCTTCTTTTGGTACAGGACTTCATTTGGCTTACTGTTTTGATGTTAAAAAGACTACCATTTAGACAAACTAAAACATTGCACTATGTGTTTCTGTGGTGCCTTTGTCAAAAACATATGGTAGATAATGGTTTATGCCAAAAAGTTAATGGTGATAATTGGTATTTTAGGCCTTAAATTGGTTTTTGAGGTCAGGAGAAAAAGTTCAGTTTGCTGTTTTATTTGCTGGGATGCAGGATTATGTATTTAGTAAAATATGTAATAAAGGAGAGGAGGTTTTAAGTCCTCTGAAGTATTAGATACAGATGTAAAATGCTTTAAAAATAGGTTGACATAGCATCTATGCTGTACATATTTTAATATGTGCCGATTACACAGTTGTCATAACCAAATGTTCTTTGTGTACACTTACCTGAATTGGTAGAAGCAGAACTGGATTTTTTTTCTTTACTCAACTTTATGCCTGTGAACATGTGATGTCATGTTCACAGTCTTGTGAAGAACTTGAAAGTTGCAGATTTTGAGTTTAGAGTTGGGAAGAAACCCAGACTTGAAAGACTCTTCTTAAAAAAAACCCTAGAACCAGACATGGAAACCTCAGTTCAAATACCTGCTGTCCTGCAGGAGTGCTCTAAATTTTGATGAATATTTAATTGCGTTTGTGAAGAAGAATAGTCTCAATTAAAAAAAAAAAATCTCACTTCAAAATAGTATATAGATTTTCAAAACCCTTTACCCATTAGCTGTTTAGAGACTGAGAGTGCTCTTCTTTGCCAGAGGACTGAGAAATCTTGATGAGGACTAAAGTTGCTTTGAAACAGAGATGTTACAATTGTTTTTACCACCATTTTGACTTGTCATGATCTTGTGGGGGGGGGGGAAAGGGAATGAAATAACCTCTGTCACACACTGGCAGGATTAAGGCAAACCTCACCTCACCTCTTTTGGCAGTTGTTAATTAAGGATCTTTCGACTTGCAGTAGAAAATGCCAAATTTATTTTAATGCTTATCATCTAGATAGGTTACCTGTTCTCTTCTTCCCCTCTATTTTCTTCTAAAATAACACTAACTTATTTCTTGTACAGCAATTATCTGAACTTTAAAAAAAAAAAGGTAGATTCAGTGAGTCCTTGGCTCCTTTAGTCATCAGTGGAAAGTAGAATTTGAATTCATGTCAGAAAGAAATGTTTCAGCCTTCCAGCCAAGAAGCAGAAATTAAAAGGATGGATAACTTGGCAGCTTAACAGTGAGAAAATACCTGTGCCAAAATCGGATCTGTCTTCTTTGGTTGTGGTTTTACAGCATTATGGCACTGTCAGCTGGCTGAATTTCTCCTCTTTACAGCCACAGTATAGTGGAGTTCAAATTGTATGGATTAAAAAAATTGAAACAAAACAAAACTGTTATGGTAGCAGTGTGGTAATTCAGATCCTTGATGTAGCCCACTTCATAGCGCAGCAGAATGGGCATGTGCTTGAACTGCAAGACAATTGTGTCAGACCCTAAGTGGAAATACTTGAAATTCAAATAGCTTTGGTAGCCTAATTTGATCTAATCTAATAAACCAGGCACATAGGAGCACCTGGGAGTGTTGCAGCTTCTGCTGTTGTTACCAGCCTTGCTCTCGCCATGATCTGGGGCTGAGATGGCTCCTGCTGCCCAGTCTCTGCCTGCTTGCTTTTTGCACCAGATGCCTCTCCGTACACTCTGCAGCTGTGGCTTTTGTCTTAAAGCTTCCCCTTCTACCCTTTTCAGTTCTTCTCCTTTTGTTGTGTCAGTTGCTATTGCCTGTATGTTAATTGTGTGTTCCCAGTGAACAGGTTGGTTTCTGTGGCTTGTCCTGATCCCTTGCTGAATATTCATTTTGCTATATAAACACCACAAAAACAGAAAGAGAGAACATTTGTGAACAACTGTTGCCAGATATCTGGTCATCTAAGAAACATCTAAGACACTATTCCCAGAGAGACCATTTAAATTCAATATTTCAATGCTTTATGATACTTGTTCTGAAAGCAAAGTGCATATTTCTTCACATTGTGACAGGGAATGGAAAAAGAGTAGAAAAAGACCATTAAAGCTTATAATTTATTTATGATGGCTTAAGTATTATAGGAAAATGCATGCTTGCTTTTTTTTAACCACTGTTTGCCACATAAAAACATTCATGCATGGGCCTTTGAGAAGCTCCTTAAAATGTATTGGTGGGTGTCTGCTCTGAGAGAGCCTCTGTTCCAGCTCTGTGGTGGCGGTCAGGGGCTGCTCAGGTCACTGCCCCCTCCAGCCATGGAACTGGTTGGATCTGGCCGTCATCGAACGGCGCTGAGCTGCCTCTGGAGCTTTTTTTCAGTGCTGTGATCTCAGAGTCCTGTTTCAAGTGACCCATCACATGCACGCTCGCTCTGTGTGTGGCAGCTTCCCGTTGCTGGAGAACAGCTCCAGTTAGTCAGTGAGCTGGTGCTGAGGAGTATGGCTTGGGAAGCTTCAGAACAGCCTGCATATCAAGAATCAGGAAGCAATTTGCATGGATGAAATATTTTCCTTAGGACTTGTGTATGTGCTAAATATATCCTGCAGTCTGTGACATCAGTAATATTTATACTTGCAGACATAAAATTCTGTGTTTCAATGCCCAATGTCAAATAATAAATTCAAGAATAGACTTCAGGAGTGCTGGCCTTGAATTATTTTCCTGTACCTCCAGCCTGTGTTCTCTCTTTAGTGCTTTATGCAAAAGAGTCCTTCCTGTTCCTGATTTTCTTCCTGGGTAAAGGTGAAAGGACAAAAGATGTTTTTATTACAATGTAACTCTGGAAATTCTCTCTCTCTTCAGATTGGGAAGAAGAACAAGTCAGCAGTCCAAATATCTTGCGGCTTATTTATCAAGGGAGGTTTCTTCATGGCAATGTGACATTAGGAGGTATGAAAATAATTTTCATTATACGTGTTACACTTAGGCAAAGGGGTATTTATTTACAGTTCAGTGAATACTACTTTACTGTTAAGATCACAGGATGGCCTGCTTTATACTGTTTTTCTTGTGCTTACAGTGACATTGTACTCTACTGCATACTTTTCCATTTTGTTAACACAAATTGTTAACTTTGTGAGGTACCACCTGCTAAGTCAAGTGTCCTCTCACACAAAGAAATTGTAGTGCTGCTTCTATTTGTTGTCTTTCTAAATGGAATATTTTGTTCCACCTCTCTTAGACTGCATTTGCAGGATGAGCTGCTTAATAAATATCTGAAGTATTTAAAAATGCTTGATAAACTTTATGATAATTGGTCAAACAATACTTTAAATCTTAGTGCAACGCAGGAAGACACCCTATGAATGAGAATGAGGGGAAGCATTCTTGCTGTCCAGGGCTCTCCCAGGGATACAATTGCATAGTTATGCGAAAACAACAGTAAATGGCTTCACTTGGTTTGCTAAGGAAATGCAATTCAACTGTGCCCCCTCGTGGCAAGTCTTTCCCCACAATTACGCATTTTGGTGGGAACCCTTGGTAGAGGTGTGACACACAGTTAAGTCGTGTCTCCTTTCGTAGGTAGCATTTGCCAATTGGAATATCAGCTGTATCAATGACTAAACAGTATGAGAGTCTCCATTCTGTGCCACTGTGTTTAAAAACAAATTAATGCTCCTACTTTGTATGTTCAGATTATTTATGCTTTGGTATCTGAATGCAGGATAGAAAGAATATAATATAATACAAAATCACCAATGAATTGGTTTTGCAGTTAAGTGAAATCTGAAAATAATATTTCTGGACTGCTTATGATGATGTTCCATGTAGATTTGACTGGGATGATATAGCTATTGATTCACTTTTTACCATTCCCAGTGTTGCCTAGTGATGTACTTATAGATTTATTCTCTACATATATAAATTTTTAATGCTTCTATATATACAAATAAGATCATTCTCAGCTCGGCTGGAAGAACTCTGAAATTTTTATTCACTCTTTAATTTGTATTTTTACCAGGTGACAGTGAGTGCAGCTAGTAGCAGTTGGAGTAGAATTGAAAGACAAATCTTAAGTCTTGGATCATCTCTGCAATTTAAGATGCTAATCTTACCGTACATTTCCAGGCAAGGATAGCTAACTGGGATTTACTTCGCCATTCATCTGAGTGTTTCTCTTTACCACCAGCATTTTTTCCCTTTAGTGGCATTTGTCTAAATCAGAAAAAATGTTGAGTATTGGTTTAATATAGTTAATATCTTATTTGATGAGTTAAGCTAAAAAATAATAGCTGCATGCTGCTGACTCTTGCATTAACTTAGGTCTATGAATTCTGAACACTTACTTCAGTTCAGGGCATTTTAGTTCATTCTTAATCATTCATGCGTTGCGATTTAATCATCATGTTTTTACCCCAAGGATCTTACATGTATATTAGTGTTTTTCAAAAATATTTTTGTTGCTGTATTGTTTTAAGAAAAAGAATCCCTAAAACATTGGCTTAACTTCAGCACTAATGAAGTTATCAGGAGTAAGATACACAGCTGAAAAAGGAAGGAATTCATGAAACAGCCTGAAAAGACTCTTACTTCAGTTTATGTTGTTCGTTAGAGGTAACCTTAAGTGAACTAGTTACCTTTAAAAGGGAGGTGGAGGGGGGAGGTTTCTTGCTAAACACAATATTTATATGTTTCATATACTTTTATAATACACTTTCATTAAGCTTTTCTAGCTGCACTTCTCTTTGACAGAGTTATAGCACTTAGTATTATATTTGCTTTAGGTGATTAGGAAATACTGACTGGAATTTGGACCTCCTGAATCATCCAGAGAAACAAAAGTTTCCAAGGAAACTGTTCGGTGTTTTCTTTTCTAACTGCAGTCCATTTTTGTTTACTTTTGTCCCGGTTTTTGAGACAGTTATC
>VWYI01054306.1:0-13351 GCA_013399455.1 Anthoscopus minutus
ATGTTTGGGAAGAGAAAAAGAAATACCAGGCACCTCTCTCTTTCTTTTGTTCCTCTTTCACACTCGTACACTTATGATTTAGTGAGATCCCCGGTGCCCCGGCCGCTCCCCAGCCACTTGCGAGTCACTTGCCCACTTTACCCGGCATTAACTTCCATCCTTCTGCTCGAGGTGGTCGGGGAGAAGCCCCCCTCCCCTTCCCCAGATACGTTTCGTAAGGGAGGGAGAGGAGGTGCGTCTCTCCCTTTATCTCTCGCGCTCTCTCTAACTTTCATCCTCACCTAGGGGGAAAATTAAAACCCGTCACCAGCCTTTGCCATCGCGGCTCCCTAAATGGCTTGCGGATCAGATCGGAACCCGCCGCTCCTTACCCCCCCAAATTCTCTCTTTCTCCGTCTCTCGAGTAGTCCTGACAAATATGGTCCAGGGCTGCGGGCACAGTGAGCATGCGCCCGCGGAGCCAGGGCTGGGGAAAGGGGAAACTGCCGCCGCCGCCGCCGCGGCTCCTCTTCCTCCCTCGCCTGCGCTGCCGCTGCGCCCCGGCCGCCCGCAGCCGGCACCCGGCAGCCGGCACCGGCGGCGGGCATCGCCCTCACCGAAAACGCGGCCGCCGACAAGGGCTCCGGCGGAGGTGCATCCTCCCCCTGATTTACTGCCGACGCTGGAGGAATAATAAGAAGACTTGTGCAGCAGCCGCGCGCTATTTTGGGCGCTTTCAAAAATAACGCCTTGCACTTTTCGGGGAGGGGGAGATCCGGTCCTCGGGGGTCCCGCCAGGTGCTGCTGAGGTTGGATGGTGAGCGCCGGGGGACCGGAGAGAGCCTGTCTGTGGCTCTTGGCCGCATTCTCTGCGCAGAGCAGACCTAGGGCAGAGGCAGAACAGCTGGGCAGCAGTAAGGAAAGTGCGGGTCCTGCGGGAGAGGAGCTGCCCTCCGCCGCGGCCGGCGAGGGGATCCCCGAGGAGATAGTCTGAAGCCAGGCAGCGCGGAGCCAGGCTCCTGCGCTCCCGAAATACGAGGTGAAATGGGTATGGACGCATACATTCCTTGTGATGGGCCTCGTCTGGTTTACAACCTAAGCCACCTCACAAAATAAAGCTAGTCTCGGATGTGCCACCTGCTTGAATACTCTCCATTGGTGCCCTGTGTTCCTAATATCATCTTCACTTCTTTTCTGTCCCTGGTTCAGAAAACTGAAGGCCCTGAAGGCCCTCCTGCCCAGGATGGGCAAGGAGGTCTGTTAGCAAAAGAACATTACACAACATAGACCTGTAAGAGGCCTAAGTGTACTGGGAAAGAGAGAGGATGGAGGATTGTGATCAGAAGTAAATATGATACTTTTAAAACTGTGTAACATATATATATATATATATGTAGTTTGAGGCAAAGTGTAAAATTACACAGAACACAATCTTAATTATACTAATCCTAATTTTTTTCTAGAGTGCGCAGCATCTTCCTAAAGTCATTCTGTCCTAAAGGCAAAAACTGACAAAAGTAAATTATGAGTTTTTTGATAGTTTGGCATATTATTATCTCTTAAAAGAATTGTAAAATATCAATACATTTTTTGTTAATCCCAGTAATGATCAATGACCAAGCTTTGTCTTACTTTTATATATGCTCCCTTCTACAATTATACTTCCAACTTTGGCCCAAATTACTTGAACAGAAATAATAATAAATACTAATAGACAACCAGTGATAAGTATCAGTTGAATATCAATAGAAATAAATACAAATGCCAAGACAAAGTACAACCTTTTAGGTATTATGGATGCATATTGGATGATCTCCATGATGGGGACAGATTGCACTGGTCCATCTCTGACAGGACTTCCTAGCCTCAGCTTCTGTTCAGTAGACTGTTTACTTCAGAATGTGTGTTAAAATATTTAAGAACCAAGCTTGACAACTCTGCTTTCTTAAACTACGCCCATGTTCAAACAGGTCAGACAATCAGGCTTTTACCATACTATCCTGACAGTTTCTGGCTAGTTAGTTTTTTTTTTCACAGCAGTAAAATGGGTCTCACTATTAAGTATTTGAAGGATTGATGCCTTAGCAAAATACATTATAGTTGTTTTATGATGAACAATGATGAGACTTCTCACACCCCTTCAGCTCAAATGGCATTGCATGTAGGCTGCAGTTTTCATCAATAAACATATGTTCATTAGAAACTAATTATGGAAAACAGTACTAACCTAATTGTAATAATTAGTGATAACATACGTTCTAACTCTTCTAAAACACAGATGCAAAAAATAGTAAAGGATGAGAAAATTCCTACTTTCTACCAGCGAACTCTTAGTTGAGGAAATTTATGTGTTAGAAACAAAGAATAAACTGTAACTGAAGTCACTCAGCACTTTTTTGAAAACGATTTCCCAATGTTCCCAATGTTCAATGTTGCTGAAATATTTTAAGTCAGACAGTTGCCAAAGAACTAGATTATTCTATTGTAGCATTAAATTCGCTGGGCTTTGCAGAAGATACTCAAATAATGGTGGAATTCGGTGTTATTTCAAACTCTTTAGGATACTTGACCTGTACTGATTATTCTCCAGATGATATTGATGTTTTAGGGGACGGTATAACATAGCTGTTAAGAAAATACATTTCTAAGAGTACAACTGAACTAGTTATCTGCTGTTATTTTATTTATGCTTGAAAGACTTTATCCCTTTCCTCTGAAAGTCTTAAAGGGAAACATAGTCATACATGTGACTATGATATAAGAGTGTAGCCCCTTACAGAAAATGATGATACAGGTGGAAAAGCTCCTTGAAGGATGTATATTGGAAGTAGTAATTGAAACCAAGGATTTGAAACAGCACAGCTGCTTTATTGGATCAAACAGATAACTCTTTGATTAAAATGAAAGGACCTATGAAATGAGTAAAGGTACCTTCTCTCTTCTGTCTCTTCCTTAATCCTTGCCCTAATCATAGTGTGTCAGCTCGTGATGTATAATAAACCCATTATTTTGTCAATAAAATTTACTGAGTAAAAATATGTTAAACATTATTCACATATGCTCTTTCAACATTAGTTCTGTTGCCATTTTACTTAATACTAGAATTCCATCTGTATTCCAAAGGCAGAGAATTTCGAACACTTGTTTTCTATATGTAAGTACGGCATTTAATATGATTTTGGCAGTATGTTTAATGACAGATTTTGGAGTAGCTAAATTTGGTCTCTCTCTGAGTATTCTTGTAACTCGTTGAATAGGTGTTTGTGCTGTAGCCAAATACTGATTATTTTTCTAAGAGCATGTGCATGAACATCCATATACATGACTTCCAAAATCCAAATCTTGAGTACCGTTTAAGGGGGTGAGAGCAAAGTAATGTACATTACGCATTCAATTTGCATGTTGGGTTTGTGTGATCTAATGGCTCCTCAGCAAGTATCTACATAAACTGAGAAAAAGAGAATCAGTATTTACATTTTACCAAATCATTTGACATTTCTGGGATGTTGATTTCTGCGATACACATGAACATGCCTCAAAGATGGCCTTGTTAATCAAAAATAACCTGCCTGGGATGTTTTATCACACTTCTAGTAACCTGTGCAGCTCATTGTGTGACCTTTCTCACCAGTGACAGTCATCAGTCTTTCATGTGATTCTTCCCCAACCTGGAGGACAGGAAAGAGGGTTTGAGGGTAATCACTGGGAAAAAAAAATTGTATATATTTTGTAAGCCAGGAAAAAATAAGTGTGGAAGCTTTAAGAAGCTGGGGATGAAGAGAGAAGGTGTATGTGCTCATCTACCAATTGAAGCAAGCAAATTGCAGTCCTTGGTGATTCCAGTTCCTTTCAACAGTACTGTCTCCCTGTCCAGACAACTTGATGTCCACACTATTGTTAAGAAATAATGACTAACTTATCAATAGAATCAACTGGTTTTGCCACCAATCTTGTAATAATTATCAAAGTTGATTAAAATGTCATGCTAACCTGGGGAGCCAGTAATACTTCCTAGCTTTCAGATCTGTATGTCTATCTGGCTGTACCCCAGCTCCCTACCAGAGTGAGATTTGGGTGGGCAACAGTCCTTTTTCCCTGGGAAGGAAACTTGAGCATGAGTACATGAAAGAAACTGCAGTGTTTTCCAGAGAGGCTTCAGCCCAATGTGCCCTGGATTCGCTGTAGATGCAGCCTAGGAGAGCTTGCTTCTGGAGACATTGATGAAGCCTTTGAAAGTCCCTGCTTTCACAAAGTTGCAAGACTATAGATCTTTCCAGAGTTGGTCTTCATCCTAAAGACATTTAGAGGCAGATAGGGAAGTTATGGGATTGTCAGTTCTAGAGTGAGTCCAGAGACATGTGGCATATAAAGATTTTGGGGAGCATTGGACCAGAATAATGAGTTGTAAAAGCAGAAAAAGTTATCTGTAAAAGTGAGTCAAATGCAAATTAAGAATATTGATGCAGACTGTTGAACCAGAGGAAGGCTTGGACATGTGAGCTGGACATTAGGGAAGGTCTTGGAGCGCTGTCAGATCTTAAATGACCTGAAGGAAGCCAGAGGTGGCCCCAGAGACAAGAGGTTATGAGGATACAGCAGAGATTGTGAAGTCTGGAATAGATGATAGGCCAAAAGAAATGGAGATGGAGAGGAAAGGAGGGTGTAGTAGGAAAAGAGACGCACCACAGAGGACAAGTGGAGGACAACTGGTATGGAAAGGGCCAAAGAGTGTAAGTGGATCAAGAAGGGAAGGAGGGAAGAAGAGAGGGAACCTGTGCAAGGCAAAGTTGGAGGTAACAGGAGATTTTCAGTCTTTAAAAACTGAGTTTCCTAGTTGAAGTTTTAAGGGATAATAATGAGCAATGTCATGGTTAGGAGTGGGTAAGGGGCTAGCACCACATGGTTCTTTTTGGCACAGAACTCTATTCATGCATGCTCTTTCCTAAGGTATGTGGGCACACTATGCATATGAGGGCCATTATAATTTCCCATAGTAGGAGTCTTTGACTCCAACTGTGCATAAGATTATAACAGCCTTGCAGCAGAGAATTACTTAGGACCATGTGTTCAGGCTGGATACTCTAGACCTGTCATCCAAAAGCTAGTAGTCACTCTGAGAGCTTAGGCTGTATTTTCAATACACACAAAGAAGGCAAGCTGATGAGGCAGCACAGAATAAACATCACTCTCGGGAACAGAAGCTGAATGAGAAAGGGTTGCAGTCTCCACTTCTTAGGTGGAAAACAATTCTGTTGAAATAGGCAACAAAGGCAGGGGTTATTTTAATAATTGTTTGTAGAATTTTTAGGTCTATAACTGCTGCTGAAAAATATCTGGAAGTTAATAAATAGCTCATCCTGTGGGTCTGCTTGGATGGCAAAGCCTGACAGCATGGTCAAAAGAGGAAGTCCCATCCAAGGTCCTTAAAACACAATGGCAGGGTGAGAACTTACTCTAACTTGCTCTCCCTGGAGAGCAATAGAACAATTTTCAGAGCAACATGTGTCAGACTTAGTGACTCACAGCCACATGTGGACATTGGCAGTAAAGTATAAACTGGTCCAGCAGTAGATGAAGAGGAAAGAATCCCAAATAGTGCTTGTATTAGACATTAGAGCAAATGACTCAAAGTATGCATGCAGACTCTTCTTTCCTATTTTTTTATCTATTAGTGTGTTCAAACGAGTAAATAACACCCTTTTTTTTCTTTGTTTTTTAGTACTGGTGGTGTCAGATTACAATACCAGGCAATACGGGCTTGATGTATGTGGGATAATGCAGAGGTTTTCTCTGACCAAACAGATCTCTCCTTGTAGAGGCTAATGCAAAAACATAATGCCAACAGTTAAAGGCACTGGAGGGAAACCAGAAATGCAGCAAACATTGAACAAAGTGCCTTTGGATGTTGATAAGCGGTTTTCCTTACCTGAGAATTCAGATTTAGGATTACAGCAGAACAGGTATCCACTAGGCCTGCCAAATGTGACTGCAATTAAAGCAACAGACAAAGCAGCTCCTGTTTGCTGTTAGGTCCAACAACCCATGTAGAACAAGAAGTGAGTCCTTTATAACATTTTTCCAGTGATATTGTGTCATGTGGACACACAGCAATAGCACTCCTGTCTTTGACGAGTAACAGAGAATGTTAATGGGGCCTGTTTCTGTGACTGACAACGAATGGATTATTCAGAATCTGAGAAATTTATATTCCATTGCCAATGATCCTGAGTCATCAGGCTTCGTGGAGTCAGCTCATACATTTCCTGTGTTGGCATAGTGGGCATTGTGCTCTCATTGATCTATATATGTAAGTGAATGTGTAAATGTAAATGTAAATGTAAATAGTAGCTTCAGTCAGTAAAAGGGAGTTTTTGTTCTGGACTTTTAAGCTATGTGCTAACCCCTCGTGCTGGGAAATCAATCTGCCAAAATCTCATTTATTGTCTAGAAAATAATGAAAAATGCGAACTAATATTCTTAGTAAAATAATTGCACACAATAGCAAGAGATGGGAGTACCTGTTTGCTGTAGAATTCAAGGTTCAACAAACACATTTCAATGGAGAACTCAGTCTCCTGGCTACCACAACAAAGCAGGCAGGTATTCTTCTTGCTTTGAGCACAGAACTGTATATCTTAGTAATCTGTGCAGGCTGGTCCTTATTTGTGGAAGAACCAACTCATGTTGGTTTACATTTTCAGTTTCCCACAACATGATTTGATTTCAATATCCACTGATAACAGAACTGATGTATGCTTTTAAGTGTTGAAGAGGAACTGAACTTCAGAAAAGAAGTTCATTTTCGCATGTTCCAAGATAAGCTTCACGTGACACTTTACATCAAGCCCTCCTAGCTTCTTACCCTCCGGGGAATTCCTGCAAATCGAAATCCTCTGTGCCTTAAATTTAAGAAAGAAAATGATGCAGCATGGGAACATCAACTGTATGATCATTAGTATCATTACAGTACTGTACTGGGAAGCATATATGCCCTTCTTTACATAACCTCCAAATATTTAAACTGGAAAAATGAAGTTAAAACTGAAGGACTTTTAGATTTGCAGTGCACAAATACTGCATTTGTGGGTGTTAATGAGTTCTGAGGGAACATTTAAAAGTTCCAAGAAAACACAGAAAGGCTAAAAACAGATAACAGACATTTCTGGCTCCAAAGAGAAGATCTCTTGCCCTTTCACCACTCATGCAGGAAGGCATGGATGTAAGTAGCAGTTTCATAAATACGTTTGTTCATCCTGAAAGCACTATGCATATTCTTCACCTTACAGAAATTTACAGTGATGGTGTTGTGTAAGTGTACTGCTTGGCGCAAATCTCACCTGGGGTTGTTATCAATGGTTGACTTGTGGCACCTCTCTTATGTGCTGAGTTTGGAGCTAAGGCTTTAAAAACAGACAGTAGAGTGAAGAATGTCCTTTAGAGTGGAACTCAAACATGTACATTAAAGGTTTATTGCTTTTATTAAATGTGCAGTGAATTCAGATATGCACCTTACATTACAGCCTATGTGAATATCTGAATTGCAATTCTCAGTTCTGAAATTTTTGTCAAAAACTGTCTCCTACATTACAATGGTATCTTTCCATTCATAATATTTCTGACTTCTGTTTTGGATGAGGTAGTTATAAGCATCAATCCAATGAAAAGGAGATACCACCTAAATATATCTTAAGCAAGGATAGTATATATTCTCTCTCTCCCTATATAGATTTATTTATTTATTTATATTTAACTACTTAATCTTTTGGTAACTAGTATGGTTGTTCTTCTCTGTGGAATGTAAGCCTAGTTTCAGCTGGGAACAAATAATTGTGTTATATAAACACACATAAAAATAGAGTGACCCACATCTATAACAACAGGATCATATTAAAATAAAATGCTATTTCTTGTATAACTTCCTGAAGGCAGAAAGCACCTATATAAATGGACTTGTATAAGGAAAGCCATGTCATATTTGGCCTATATGCTGGTTTGCATTCATGTGAGCCAAAACACGAGCTGTTTGTCTTTTGATGCAGGTTTGTTCTGTAGTGAAGATGGGTATTCAGGCCTGAGTATTATGCTTTGCATTGGTATCAGAAAATTGATGTAAGATGACATGGTCTGGGAAGAAGAAGAAGGTGCACAGAAAAAATACTATGCAAAATTAAAGGATTTTTAAAAAAAATTCTGGAATAGGCCACAGCGCTGTACAGTTTTGTTCAGGTTACTATGACCCATCAGAATAAGGCTCTACTGCTCACAGTTCTGCACATCAGGGAATCAGCAGCTGCAGATTTAAATAGAGTAAGAAACATTATATAAACTTACTGCACATGCTGCTTCTCCTGTTGTAGTAGCTAATATGTCAAGACATGCTTATAGAAACAGACACATGCATATGTGCATGGCAGACAAGGTAGGTGCTCGGCTGGAATTCAAACTAATGTGTATTTACAACTGCTGTTCTCTCTTCCACAGCTTGCAAATTCACAAGCTGACATAGTATATTCCAAATATTTTAAGTTGTAGTTCTGTTCAGAGATAAAAGATAGAAGCATAACATGATAATTGTGAACATTTAGTACTTTACAACTCTCACAGACTAGTTTTATCAAGCAATATCTGTTCCTAAACCAGCAGACTGTGTACAAGAACACCTTTCTTTAACTATAGCTGGCATTACTGGTGCTCAAAGCTAACTTACAAATCCTTAACGCTTAGTTAACTCAGAATTAGTTTTCTTCACAGTAAGAGTGCGCTGTACTCCAAAGCGATGAATACTTCCAGGCCAATTTCTATTTTAAATTCTTAATTTATTGTCAATAGCATTTATTTATTTATTAATGTCACAAGAATTCTTTCATAACTGAGAAATTTTCCCCACTATTCTTTTGTAACTGCTTCCTAATATTCTAATAGGTGAAAAACAAATGTTGATAGAAGCTAAGTGTGGAAAATTCCAGCCTAAAATACTTCTTTAAGTAATGAGTCACTGAAAATTGGGAATTAGAATGAAAACTATTTCTAACCTTGCTGTATTTGCCTCTTTGTAGTTCCAATATCGTGTTCACAGTATGAAGGATGTGTGTGTATGTTTCTACACCCTAGACCTGGTTGCTTAACCAATAATACATGAATCTAAACCAGCCAAGTACAGAATAGAAAGAGCAAAAACTGGGGTTTTTTTTACACTGCTTGGCTTCTCTGCATTAACACAGATGTAAAAGTAGCCACTTGAAGCAAACTTAGGCTCCAGTTGCTACCTGAGCTTAGCTGAGAGAGTTACATTTCAGCCTGAATCGACTCAAACTTATTTCAGTTGACCATTAAAAAAAGCCAAACCAAAGAATTCTCCCTGCTGTAGAACCCAGTTCTCTAAAAACTCACCCAGAGCACAAGGTAATCTTGTACTGGTTATTGAAGAACTATCCAAATAATTTTTTTACTTGCTCTGTTCCAAAGTGGACGAAATTAAAAAAGCATTTTACATCAGAAATTTGAAGCAGTTCAAGATCACTAAGATATTTAGCAGATCAATTCTGCATAACAACTGATGATTAGTCCTGCTAGCACATATGATCAGATAGTTTGGGAAATCATGCCAGTATTTCAGGTGTTTATTGGGTTAGATAGCAATGCTGATGTTTTAAAGTAAGTGCAACACTATGGTCAGTAGGGCACTGATCCCTCAAACAGCGTGACTGCCTTATTCTCTATGTATCTGTGTGAGATTGCAGCAGTGTGGGTTTTATATATGTTTTCGCAATTAAAATGAAATTCAGAAGATAAAATGCACTTCTAAATCCACTCAGTGACTGGTCAGTCAAAAGCCCACAGAGATCAATAGGGCAGTAATTTGCAGTGGGAACTGGACTCAAAAACCTTTATGTAATTTTGAAAATTTTGTCCAAGTCTAACAATTGATTTTTTCTGGAGCCAAAATGTCATGCACTTAGTGGATCATCCTGGAACTTCAGGATATGAAAATATTTCTGACATTATGAATGTTAATAAAAATAAAAGTCATTGTGTTTTACAGATACTTGGCATCAGGAAAGACTGATCTCCGAGACCAAATATAACCTATGTGAATTGAAGCAATTAAGCCAAGTCACAGTAGTGTTTATACAAAACTGTTGAGTGCAGCCCTCTACAGATCACGGCAAACAACAAAGATTCAACTGATCTTACTCAGATCAGACTTCCTATCAATAGCTTTGTGAAACCTTATCTAACAACTTCCTAAAAGGAAACATTTCAAAAAGTGACCTATAAGCAAAGCAAGAATCCCATTGACAGATTCACTTTACCAGGTCATACCATTCACTGGACTGATTTAAAGTTCGTCTGCAATTAATCCCATGCCTGGCAACCTGGCAACTGGAAAACATAGGAAATCTAGTTGGAAACGTAGTTTTCAAATTGCAGAGAGGAAGAAATCAATTGCTCAAATCTGAATCAAAGTCTCAATAGTGGTTCAATTTTTTTTTAAATGTAAAGATATCCTTTTAACAGCAGGGGTAGTAAGTTGCAGATGACATAAAAAAGTTTAATTTCCTTGGATATATCTGTTCTCAACTTCCAAATGTTGTGGGGCTCCATGTCAGCTCAAACATTCCTTTGCTGGTCATTCCTCAAAGCTCACTCAGTGTGATGCAGCATAATGTTAACCCAGGCAACTTGCAGAGACTTTGCACAACTGTGGAGCTTGTGAGAGAGCAGCTGAATTTCACTCAGGTCTGGAATGCACAGCTGGGAGATTTCCCCAGCTCCAGTATTTCTCCCATCCCCACTCTTCCACCCCAGTCACTCCAGCCACACGTAACTGAAGAGATCCTGTAGACTCAGATGGCGCATTTAAGATCTCTCTGTCATGCACATATCAAAGCTGCTGTGGGCTGCAGGTAGCTCATTGGGCTTGGGTAAATAAGTAGCTTGTTCTAAGTTCTCCCTTTTTGACTTCTGAACCCAGATTTTGCCTGCAGTTCATCTGCCTAGTAACTATTCCCAGCAAGCAAAGACAAAAGTAGTTTTTGATAAACCAGTTGGCAGGAATCACTGCTTCCTGACAAAATTAACATCTTCCATGCCCCTCTGGCAATCCAAACACATCCTGCCTTGACTGTAAAGATATGATATGAATCACCTTGTCTTTTACAAGCAAAATAAAAAGAAGTAAAATCTTGATACCCACAGATCCAGTGCAGGAAGTATTGATGTTTTTGGACTCAGCAGAGTCAAAGCAGTCAGCTCTTCCAGGCAGCTCTTCACTGCTGCAATAGCAAAATACATCAAAGGCGTCACACAGGACATTTTGTGGCAACATCCACCAGATGGCAAGTCATTAAATTCTTTGAAAATTTGAATTATATCATTCAGATATCTTGAGGTAAAAAATAAAAGTCATACTAAGGCTTGTCAAGCAGATTAAAAATCAGAAGTTCTGATATTCAAGGTGAGACAAAACTTATCTTTTTCAATATGATAATTGTTCATTCCTATGACTAGAAGCTGAATGAAAAAAAAAAGTCCATTTTGACCTGTCTGGAATAGCTACTAAGAAACCTGGATTTATGTGAGTGAGGAGCAGTCTAAATTAAAACAAATAGGAGTACAACCTCATAATTATTTTGCATATAATTATTACATATATCAAAATATGTAACAGCTTTCTTATATAGCATAAACACACTAATTTTCTTGAACTTCTAGAAAAGTGGACCTTAGCCTTGAGTAATTCTGTGAGGTAAAAAGGTAATTGGAAGGCACTTTTTATGCATACATTTTTGTTTTAATATTATTCATCATTTTTAACAGAAAACCTTGAAGTTGCTTTGAGGTTTGGCACCTTGGAAGTTATTCCACTGGAGACAATTAATACTCTCTGCTTCCAACTGTATACAGTGAAGATATCCCAACATTTTTCACTTCAAAACTGCTCTTAGTTACTTTGTCAAATGAGTTTTGGTCTGAAAAATTTCTTACTAGGTGCTTTTCCTTAGCTTTATTATTTTCTTGTTTGTTTCTCAATTTACAGATATAATAATGTATGCATTTACAAGGAAAGGAGTAGACAAAAAGTATGTCATGTTGTTCATATTGAAAATGTTCTGGGTTTTTACATTAAAAGTTTTACTCCATCCAGTTATTGAGGTAAAAAATACTAAATTTGACAGGAATAGAGGGCTTTATGCTAGAGAATTATTCATGCTACTCCTCTTTAAATCTATTCATGTTTCAAAAATTTCATTATGCAAGTATTCAGAAAATACTAACTAGATATTCAAATGAATAAAATTCTGAAAAGTCTTTCTGCTGTGGATCCACTCAAAGCTGCAGGGACTTAATTCTTTCTATGATTACAGCCAAGCTCCACAAAAATGTGTTCCTCTTAGGGACCTTTCTGTTGACAAGGTACAGAGGAGAAAACAAATTAATTTGAATGCAATGTAGACAAATTGAAATTTAGGAGTTAGTGATTACATATGTGGAGGAAGAAATGGAAGGAGTGTGATGAGCAAGTGAGTGGGACAATGTACATATGCAGGAGACTTGGACTGGGAGCTTGTGTGGAAGATGAGATTTAGAGGATGACAAACAATCATGTTGTACAAAAGAAGAGAAATGAGGTTAGCTGAACAAAGGGCCAGGACAAATATAGAAGTGAATTAGGTAAAGGTTTCAAGGGAAAGGGTCAAAAATTAATACCAGTTCTACCAGGGATTAAGTAGTGCAAGAGGGCTAACCTGTGCTTTGGAAGTTGGTCAATGGTTAAGTTGAACTAATTGGGTGGGTAAGAAGACAAGATTGTAAGAGGCATAAAGAATAAGATTCAAACAAAACAAAATGGCATTTTGAAGCTGCAGTGCAAGGTTAATTGTAAACTTTTCACACATAGGAAATGTGGGCATTGACACTGCTTTTGAAACTTTATTTTGAACCCTTGGGCAAAAGTGTAATGATATACTTTTATGGCATGGTGATAGACTATTTCTTCAACAGAACCCAGCCTTACTCAGGAAACCCCTTTCTTATAAGAAATCTCCTCTGAGTTTCCACAAGGTTATATATTGAAGGTTACAAAGCTCCTGCTTCATTGACTCTGGCAGTCAGAAGGTGTGAAATGCATTAAGCAGTGGATTGCTAGAAGGAAAGCCACCTGCATGGAGATGCTGAAAATTAGGATCTTTCTCTGCCTCTGACAGTTTTCGTATAATACTAAACAAGTAATTTCCAGATGGTCATTAATTGCTCATTTTCAGAGAGCTACTGAAAAATCTGAGATCTACTTTTAAATAGGGTTGGCTCGTCATAGCTGAATTCTACTGGAATAATGCTGCAGACATAATGGTTTGAAAAGGTATGTCCT
>VWYI01054383.1:0-20388 GCA_013399455.1 Anthoscopus minutus
CACCCACTCAATGCCATGTTCTCTAGCCCGTCTGCATGATGGCAAAAACCTCTTCTCCCAGCAGAAACAGCTCCAAGAGAGTGTCTGTGCTGCTCTCCCAGGAGGACCCAAAAACCCGCTCCCCTCTCCACTGCCCCCGGGGGCCCAGCCGACTCTTTTGTCTTTTAAAGTACTGAAGATGTAGCAACCATCAAGGCTTTTCTCTCAGCTAAATGGGAAAAATTCCACTGTCTAAGAAACGAAAAAAAAAAAGACATGTAACCCCCAACAAGTTCAAATGTTGGGAAAAAAATTGGAAAGACAAATCCACCATAGTAAATTAATTCAATACATGAAAAGATAAAGGTCATTTTGCAATTGTGTTCCTTCAATTTTCTTTCCTTAAATTAACACAGGGATCTGGAAATGGAGTTGCTATGTGTGCAACTCTGCTGCTTGTTGATCTGTTTCCTATTCAGCAGACAACACACAAATACTAAAGTGTTGCCCTTTGTAAGAACTGGGAATAAACCAACAGAAAATTATGTTGAAAAGATGAGCCACTGGTATTGAACTGCTGTTAGAAACTAAGAAAACATAGCAGGGCAAAAAGGAGAGTTGAAAAACATAATCTAACTTGTAGGTATTACCTAAGAACTCAGCCACAAGCCATTTAAAAGAATAACCTCACATTTTCAGGTATAAACCTTGTTACAGAAACTACACCGGAGCTACATTTTATGAGTCATGGAATCAGCTTCTAACTTGTATTCCACATTCTTCCTGACTCTCTGCTTGGGTATCTTCTAAAGCAAAATATTGACAGCTTCATTCTTATAAAGGTTGCAAGCAAAATTTCCCTCTCACTAACACTGAGTGTAGCTCTTACTTTTTAAAAAGGTGATTTTTATCTATGCCAATAAATTAATCTAGTCACTAATTAGTGAGATATAGCTTTTTTTTATCAACCCATTAAACTGGTTTTAACCTTGTGGCAGACTAATATTTTGAGATGCAGAGAAAAATATCACTATCTGTCACACACTTTTTGTATGATAAAATCACTTGTATTCTCATTTATGTCACAGCTTGTGCCCAAAATTTTTGCTAAGTATCACCTGGTTTTGTAAGCTATGAAGACCAATTGATCTCTTTGCATTCAATCACCAATCTAAATATTTTCCTCTAATAAAATTTTGCTCCATAATGCTTATCCCTTAGAGATAAGAAGATGGAAAAAGCTCAGGATTAGGATTTTTTCAAAGGTATTTGGTTTAATTTGTCTTACTGGGAGTTAAGTCCTTAACTACAGTAAAACCTGACTTGACTCAGATAAGGAAGTCCAGAAGAGACACAGTGGTTCCATACCTAAGACTTCCACTTTTCTATACCTCTTGATTGTAACACTTTCCATTATCTTGTTTTAAAGGAAACTGATTACAACACAATATCAGCAACAATATGCAACACCTTCTTTTTCCTCTTTCACAAGTGATGCATAAGAATATTAATCAAAATAGAATACTGATCCTCTAATGAAATCTGACAGTTTATATTCCCACTGTTTATTAAATACACTCACATAATAATCACTCTCCTCAAAAACCTGTTCCTTCAATAGAGTCAGCAACTCTTAGCTAGGAAAAACTCCTATGACATCCCTTTGAGAAACAAATTGTTCTGTGGGGAATGCAGCAGGGACTCTGCTTAGAAACACCTGATGTTCTTAAACCCTTCAGCATCAAGAAAAAAAATATTTTAATTCTCTTGACACCAGTCCTGATCTGAATATGCAAGGATGGAGAGATTAAATCTGCTTGATTGAACTTTCTGAACTTCTGTTTCTAACATTACCTGCCTTAGAAGGAGCTCAGCACAGACTTATCAAACGTTAACTATGCACTCAATAACTTTCAGACAATCCGTCTCCTCTCTGTTTTGTTTGGCTTTTTTTAATAGTCCTTTCACCTGTTCCTTTTCAAAGAAAGTACAGTCTTCACACATACATGAGAATGAATAATGAGGGCCCCTTTGGTTTTTTAAAATTTTTATTATTTCTAGAATTTTTGTCCTTTATCCTCTGCTTAAGGTTCACTTGCAGGAATTACAAGAGACTAAATATTTTCTTTTTTTTTTAAGAAGTAACTTAACTAAAATAATTTGGTTTGTAATGAAAACATGTTTCATCCTTTACCAATGACAATTTCCTCTAAAAACTTCACTGCAGAGAAGAAGGGAACAAATGCATCTGATTACCTGAAAAATTACAGAATTGAAAAGATTTCTGATATCCACCTAGTTCCTTTCCATCTTCTCTTCATTCAGTGCAAAAGAAGTTCCTTGCCTTGCCTACTCAATGAAAACATAGGGAGATAAAATATTGTACAATAACATGTTGTTACAGATCCTATAAGACAAGCTGCAGCTTTCCATCACCTCAGCTGAGGAACTTCTCATATTTGGCTAAGGATAAGAATTTTTTTCAAGTCTCAGAATTCCCACAGGCAACTACAACAAGACTGAGATTTAGAGTTCAGTGAAAAAAAATCCGTATATATTAAAGCTTACATGCCTTTTGTACTTTGCAGCTGGGATCAGGCTGCTGTCCTAATCACAATCCACTTTGTCAGTTATGTCTGTGATATTAGGCACAATTTAGAGTTTTTCACTCTACTCTAGAATTCCAGAGAAAAATTAAGAGCTAGAGTCTATGAATCATTCTTCAGAACTCTGCTTGAAACTTCAGCAATTTAAACTTGATAAGAGCAAAATATGTTCCCCTGTAGAAATGACTCTTGCCCGGAAGGCTCATATCATGGGCATGAAAGGAAATTATGTGAAGTCAGTGCCATTGTCTAAGTCTACAGCTGACATAAGAGGTAAACTTGGTAGAGAAACAATGAAAATAACCTGGTGTGATCTTTCAAAAACATTATAGAATACTTACTGACTCAGCAGTCATTACTGATTGAAATAAAGATTTCTCTGTATTTTCAGCTATCAGAAATATCCATGGAAGAAAAAAATTTTTGTGCAATAAAAGTTTAAGAAAAATGAAAACAAAACCAAATACTTCTATCCATTGTCCTCAGTGTTTGAGCACTTTGATATCAGTTCTTTTTTCTCCTGTTATGCAGCTATAGATTAACACTTGAATTCAAATATAAAATTTGAGAAAAATCTTACGAAAATCTTTCTTTTTGGATTGAAAAACTATGAATGTTCAAGATTTCCTAGACTACAGAAATATATTTAGCATACCCATGCCTTTACACTCATTGGGTATTTTTTCAAGTTCTGCAATTTCTTATGGGAGTTCTGAAAATATTTTAAGTGTAGCATTTGAAATAAACTTCTATTCTTAATAGAATGCCACACGTAGAAAAAGTGAGAGTCCTCTCTGTTTGGACACCAGACAAAAAATAGTTGTTTGAAGGAATTTCAATCTTTTGTTCTGTAGAATTTATCTTATTTTTTTGGAAAGTCTCTCAAGTTTAATATTAGCATGGAAATAAAAAAAAATATGCTATTTAATTATGATAATTAATTAAGCTAAAGCTTCTATTAAGTTTACAGTTAAATAAATTCACACTGGATTCAAATAAGCAAGTAATATTCATATATTTATATATAGTTATGTATTTTTCCTTCTACACCCTAAAAGAAATAATAAATTGAAGCTTTATCATTGCATTCTGTTCTCATGATGAAGTTTCATCCCTGTCTGTGTGTGCTGATCAATATGCTCTTAGCATGGACAACCAGTAAATTCTGACAGAACAGCCTTACTCTGTGAAGCCATGGCAGGCTTCATGTTTCAGGAAAGAGCATTCACTTTCTGATCAAAGCTTGGAAATAATCCACTGACGCTGAGAGGACTATTATTCTGGTCTGACTGATGAACAGACAGCATGAAAGAAATAGGGATGTTTACAAAAGAAAGAAATTTGTGTGTTTGTAAAGATCATTCTTTAAGAGAGCTTACATTCAAACAAGGTATCAATATTACAATACTTACATTTGCAAGTCACAAAGGATGGCCCATATATGTGTTTGATATATTTCTGACTGAAGTGGCATGCTTGCCAAAAAGTAATTATAGACAAAGAACACCGGGGAAAAAAATGTATAAATAATGAAACTACAGTGACAGGTTTTGTATAAGAGGAAAAAACTGGCAAACAAAAAACCTCTAAAATGTGTGTATATATTAATTCAAACAATTGATGTCTGTATAATTGTAGATAGTGTCTTCTCATCATGCAATGTTATCTATGCACATAGAGATTACATGCTTTCCGTTTCTGTTCTTAAATTTAGAATCTGCAAATAAAACAGCACGGTTTTCTTTAGCTTGCAAAGAACAGCTTTTTTTTCCAAGTGCAGTGTGATGCCTTTTATTTCTGAAGGCTGCTGTATAGACTTCAACAGTCACCTCATTACAATTTTACAGTATATCAGATATTTTTTCCACCTAAGTCTCACAAACTCTTCGTTCTCCCTTTTGACATGATACACTGCTAGGCAACACAGATACTTGCACAGTAACAAACCAGATCACTAAGTGATAAGCCTGAAAAGCACTATGCAAAATCTTATTTTTTTTCCCAAACTTGTTTCTAACTCAGATCAATTTATCGATCTGGCTTTTCACATGGCCACACAAAAACCTGTGCTGGCACACACGTGGAGATATTTGAGAACAGACAAGTGATTTCCCTAAAGGACAGCAACGACCTTGTCAACAATTTTGCCCATTCTTGTCAGAAAGAACTTGTTATAACAGCCTTCATATTAGTGTTTTTAAATTTTCTAATGATAATAAATAGTTCTGATCCTAGGAGAGCTACTTAATTATAAAAAAATGTTATTGTTTCCATTCTTAACAAAGCCTTTTCATCCTGTGGATTTTTCTCTATCCAAAAGAAAAAGATAAACTTAACAAGAACTCATGCTTAGTGGCATAAGTTGTTGTGGTGTTATCAGGGAAGCCTCTTTTTTTTAAATGAAAATTTACTGTTAAAAATCTGTTACAACATCAGCCCTCTGATGTTAAAATCCAAAGTACAGTAATTCTGTACTTGGAGGAAACCAGATAGGAACTCAAGAAAATCAAGCACTTTTCAGTCCACTACACTCAGAATGTACTGGAGGAACAATTTCCAAGCTTACTCTGTCAGCTGAAGATTAGATACAGATTTTGATTTCATTTATATCAGAGATTTCATTGGTCTCATTTACCATAATCCAGTTTTCCTGTGACACTTTATTTTGCTTCTAGGATGGAAAACTTGTTTCTGCACTTCTGTTGAATGTAATCTGTATCTGAAAGCGGACTTTACAAATAGACATGTATGAAATGCAAACACTTGCAAATGCGTATGGATCATATGAACCTTTTGATTAGGAACTTGAGGGAATAAGCTGGTATCCATGGAAACTCATTGCTTCACAGATTACAAGGCTGCTAAAAGGCTGCAGAGAGTAAAAAAAACCTATGCTGTATCACCTGCCTAAAACAAGTTGATACATGAACAAAAATTATATCTTCAAGTAAGCAAAAGCACAAAACAGAGTTAACCTTGTTTATTCAGTAATCACTAATCATTCAGTATTTCTCCACACGATTTTTCCCATTTCCTACCTGGCTGAGGATACTGGAAAGAATGTCAGTATACCGTACTGAAGTTCAGCCATTACAGCCCTGGCTCATAAGAGGCATAGAACAAAAGTTCTGGTCATGCTGAAAGGGTTGAGGCAGTTTCTGTCTTACATAATTAAATTCAATGTTATTTTACCATCTGAATATTAACTGACATAAGCAGATAGTTTCAATGCACGTTCTGCATCAACAATATATGGAAGACAAATACATTTGCACATGATTTTAAAGGTAGAAGGTTTTCAGAGGAATTAATAGATAAAATGTAAGATCAGGGGACCTGGTCGAGCTAGCATGAGTGTAGGAGGTGCAGGTCCTACTTGACAAACTCAATCTCCTTTTATAACTTGGCATCACGCAGAGGACAAGGGAAAGACTTTGGATGTTGTCTATCTGGACTTCATCAGAGCCTTTGATCAGTCTCACACAGCATTATCCTGGAGAAGCTGGCAGCCCATGGCTTGGACAGGTGCTCTTTTCATTGAGTTAAAAACTGTCCAGGTGGTAAATACCATCATCTGTGATCTGGATGAAGGAATTGTTTGCATCCTTCAGAAGTTCACAGATGACAGCAAGTGTTGATTTTCTGGAGGGTAGGAAGGCTCTGCAAAGGAACCTGGACAGGCTGGATTGATAGGCTGAGGCCAATTCTATGAAATTAAACAAAGCCAAGTGATGGGTTTGGGCCCTGGCTCACAACAGCCCCAGGCAGTTCTTCAGGCTGAGGGTGGAGTGCAGCTCTAGAGGAGACTGATAGAAAAGGACCAGGGGGTGCTGGTCACCAGCAGCTGAGCACAAGCCAGCTGTGCCCAGGTGGTCAGGAAGGCCAGTGGCATCCTGGCCTGTATCAGCAACAGTGTGACCAGCAGGAGCAGGGCAGGGACTGCCTCCTTGTACTTGGCACTGGTGAGGCCACACCTCAAATTCTGTGTCCAGTTCTGGACCCTGCAGTTCATGAAAGACACTGATGAGCTGAAGCATGTCTGGAGAAGGATGAGGGATGATGAAGGGTTCAGAGAATAAGTCAGATAGGGAGCAACTGGGGGACCTGGGGCTGTTTAGCCTGGAGGAAAGGAGGCTCAGGTATCACTCTACAACTGCCTGAAATGGGGGTGCAGCCTGGTGGGGGTTGGCCTCTTATTCTAGGGAAAAAGTGTCAAGACAACAGGGAATAGACTCAAGCTGTACCAGAGGATGTTAAGGTTTGATATCAGGAAGAATTTCTTCATGAAATATTTTTAAGGATTGGAAAAGGCTGCCCAGAGGGGTGGTGGAGTCACCATGATTTCAGGTCATTTAAGAAATGACTGAACATGACACTTAGTGCCATGGCTCTTAATTGGTGTGGTGGTGTTTGCTCAAAGGTTGGACTTGACTATTTTTAAGGCCTTTTCCAACCTTATTTGCTCTGGTAATCTAAGACACACTTGGGAACTATGTTATTATGATTTAATATTGACCATAGAGCTATTAATTTTAATAAAATTAAAACTTAGATTTTTTTTTTTAATTGTACAGGGAGCATTAAGAACCTCAGTACCAGGAACCCTAGAAGACCTTTAAGGCTGCTTTAAAAGCAGACACAAAACATCACTGCCTAATCACTCTTCAGTAAATAAAAATGTCATGGATACTAAAACAGTTCTGCAGTCATTCTCATGGTGAGATGTTCCATTGACCTCAAATAAAGTTTTGCTCAATAAAGAAAAAGTTTGTCTATTCAAAGAATAGAGAAGGAAAAAAGACAGGAATCCCAGAGAGTGAATAGAACAAAATAGAAGTTATAAATGCTTGTTCATAGATATGTTTCTGAGCTGTCTATTCCAATTAAGGGATTTTGTGATTTAATTAAGTTAAGGCAGAGATTGGGGGTTTTGTCTCATCAGATTTTACATGCCCAGTTATCTGAAATAACAATATAGGTGAGACACCACATAGGTACATGCTGTCCAAATACACAGTCCTGAGGTATTGTTTGTACACAAACACACATATATGAATACATACCAATACATATATACTATTTACACATGCTGACTTAACAACATATTATTGTATCACAGCAATCACATAAGGCTGAATTTCTTATTGTCTCTCAGTATAAATTATTATTTCCACTCCAAACAACACAGTTTGCAACCAATACTAATAATCTGCTGACACATAGGGATATCACCTTTGCTGATTATCAAATATCTGTTTCCAGTTTACAAACATCTGAACACAGAGTGGCTTTTGACACTGAAAATAAGTGACATACTAACTGTATGTACATAAATGTTGTGATGTGGTGCCTACTGCTTTAATTAAAATGTTTAACAAAAAGAAAATGCAGAGCTCTTTCTCATGAAAAGAAAGATATTTCCTGCCTTGAAACAGACATTTTACACTGCATGTAGTGAAAGATACAAGCCAGTGGTAGTTATTTGACTCATCTTTTATTGCAACCCCTACTGTTAAAGAGCTAATGGCTAGAAAATGAGCTGCAAGCTGAGTGCAGCTAGGAACTTCTCCAATTGTTTATGTGTAACCAATTATATTAAGAGCTTTTAGTAAACATTGCTCATGATAATTTATTTCCCTGAAGAAATGTCATTTTCAAATGAATGTAGCTTTAGTTTTTGTTCCCTTTTCAAGAAAATTTTAATGCAAAAGAGATACAGATGTACAAACATGCCATTAGAAAACATGAAAAGAAATAGAAGTTATTCTGCAGGATAAAGTGGTGAATTAACAGACAAATCTAATCTAACACTACTACACCTCACATCACCAGCAAAGTTATTGAGGGGCTTTAAAACTAGGTTCCTTGTAATTTCATCAAATTAATTCTTAGTGACCCCAGGTGTGACTAATTCTGCTGCCAACCTAAACATCAAACTCAGAAAATAGCAAATTTGGCACCTGAACTAACCACCCTTTAGCAAGACATGAGTAACATTTACTGAGTTTGGGTATGCAGAATGTTTTCCAAACTCAGATACCTCCATAGGTACCAATCTAGAAAAAAAAAGTTGCTTCATATAGTCTGTAATGTAAAATAGAGCATACTCACTATATGAGTATGCCTTGACCACCCAGTTCTCATATTCTGTGGCCTTGACCACCTATGTTCCCACATAGCTTTTCTGCAAATTCAGCAAGCTAAACCAACCAGACAGATTGGTAGACAGATTTTTGTGCTATTCATAATAAAGCTAGAATTCTTTGAATAGAAACTCTGAAGAAGTTCTGAACTAGCTATACCTGTAGTTCCCATTGCCATGTGTCCAAAGCACTTGCAAGAAACACTTTAAAGGGGACTGATTTATAGTTGTTAATGAGTCTTATATTGTGGTCAATATTAACTCTACTTGTCACTGCTGTTAACCCACCTCGAGTCCTGTCTGCATTTTTAGGTGCCACAATATAAAAAGGATATTAGGCTATTAGACCGTGTCCGCAGGAGAACAACGAGGATGGTGAAGGGCCTCGAGGGGAAGCTGTATGAAGTGTGGCTGAGGTCACTTGGTCTGTTGAGCATGAAGAGGAGACTGAGAACAGAGCTCATGCAGTTACAACTTCCTAATGAGGGGGAGAGGAGGGGCAGGCACTGATCCCGCTTTTGTAGTGACCAGTGACAGAACGCCAGAGAATGGCCTGAAGTTGTGTCAGGGGAGGTTTAGGCTGGATATTTGGAAAGGATTTTTCACCCAGAGGATGACTGAGCACTGGAATAGATTCCCAGGGCAGTGGTCACAGCTCCAGCCTGAGAGAGTTCAAGTGTTTGGGACAGCGCTCTCAGGCACATGGAATGTCATTGGACTTGATAATCCTTGTGGGTCCCTTCCAATTTAGCATATATTCTGTAATTCTGTGGTCTGGAGGATTACCAAAGCCCGTACAAATAAAATACAACTGTACAAAATGTTCAAGTATTCTGACATTTGCTTTGGCTCTAACTTAAATCCATGTTTTGTCAGTTTTTTCTTGCTGGCTCTGTTCATGATGTTATCGCATTATTTGGTCTTTTCAGGTAATTCTGGTCTTCTATTTTCCTACATCAGTTATAAACATAGAAATAAAAACAAAGTAAACCTGTCCACAGTGGAACTTTGACCTGATATTTGATAGCATCACATCTCAAACTTGGACTGCAATATTTTGCTAATAACATAAATAGAGGAAAACTCCAGACTACGAGTAGACTATACTCTAAAGTAAACTTTTTGTGGCATGATGGAAGAGATAATGAAAGCTCAAGACAGATGGGTTCAAGGCCGTGGTGATGCGCTGCTGACACTGATGTATGCAAACAGACATGATAAGTAAATGTGTGGAAAGGCAGGTTGCTAAATATAAGATAGAGATGGTTGATGCAGACCAGCATTGAGGTGATACTCCTCAGGACCATAGAAGACAAACTTAGTAAATAAGAAATCACCATATATAATCTTGACTACTTTATCTTCACAGTTATTTTTAAATTTTGGTCTCACAAAATATAAATTCCACACTATAATATATGCTAAGATAGTAAGTTTTGTTTTATTTGAAGACTTCTAGATAATAACTATAACTAAAGAACTAAGAAAAATTATGAAAGCATTCACAAATTAGACAAATCTTCTTGAATAGAAACAATGTGGCCATGGGGAGAGATAAAGGTTGTACATATTATGTACACATTTATTGCGTGTATATATATGTGTGTGCATATATGTATGTATATAATACGTGTGTGTACATACACACACATATATACACTCTCACATTAAACATATAGTCAGATCTATAAATGTGGGGCCTGCCAGGCAACAATTAGAAAGCAGACGATAGTGGCAATGCCTTCTGCACTATTCAGTTATTTTTAAGAACTTAAATGCTCTGTTGCTGAAGTGCTGATGGCTGCCTCATCCCAGTTCTTGTAAAAGTCTAGAGAAAAGCTCATGAACTATGTTTTTGGGGATTAGCTATCATATTTTCAACTTTCCAAAATGTCAGACTATACCACATCTAAAGCATGTAGACCATATACAAAGAATCCAAATAAGTCTGAGCACATCTAAGGCAATTAAGATACTGAATTTAGAACAGCACAAAATAGTTACAACTTTCATTAAAAGAAACAAAGCACAGTAGAAGATTGTTTGAAGTCTAAAAAACAGTAATAAGATCCTGATTCATTGCCTTTTTCAATCAGCATCTTGAATCATGACGTCTCACTGTGATTAAAAAACTACCAGTTTTTTCTTGAAGTCCAGTTACTGCTTCAAGGTCCAAATACTGAGATGGAGAGCAAAAGTCATCTCTTGTTATTCCAGAATAATCTTACAGAAATGTATGCCCAAAAAAGAAGTATTTTTAGACTTAATGGAGCAAATATTTCTGCAGTTTTGTTCTGATTTTCTCTTTACTTAAGAATGGAAAGGCATAAAAACTCAGCAGTGAAGTCTACTTTTCCACATCACATCAAATCCTCAATGAAAATAGATCGGCTATTTTGTTCTGTAAATTGGCAGCATATAAAATTATTTTGGTACTGTCCTGGTTTAGGTTAATTATTGATAACAATGTTCACGGAAAGCATTAAAGATGATTTGTAGAGGAGAGAGTAAATTAGAATGTCAAGCCAGAATACTGCATTGCAGGAAACTGAGTTTCCTGCTATAGACCTAGCTTATACATTGTACTTTGAAAACCTCAGTTCCTCTCAAATTTTCTCATGAGTGATAGAGACAACTCATTTTGTCAATGGCTTCCCCAACCTTCAAAAACTAGGAGTATAAAGGTAAGTTTTTCCTCTTTCCCCAGGTCTTTGTGGATTTTTTTTGTCCTATGAGATATCTGGGGATAAGCAGGTCCAAATTCCATGATGTAACAAAGTACTGTTTTTTTCATTTGCAGGAGATAAAGACACCCAAACTTTTGTGATTCCAGAACACAGTACCTCTTGGATGGGACCCCAATGTGATTTGAAATTAGCCATAGAATTACACAGTGGTACTTGATTTTAAATCCCATAGAGGGGTATCCCAAAGAGATATATGTGTTAACGTGTGTCAATCAGCCAGATATCAAAGGCGTCTTCAGGTTCCATAGTAAAATTGATTAGCTTTACACACTGGAACAAATGTGAATGGGTTTGTTAAGGATGTATGTTTACATACTTCAAAGGCTCTGAAATATGGTTCTCTCTCATCCATATCCACATGTATTTGGAAGAGTTTTATAGATAGTGCTCCTGTTCCACTGGGTAGTTTTATATACCATGAAAAATTTTTAGCTCACCAAATTCACAGGCAAAGTACAAAACTATTTGATTCTTATACAAACACATCTTTACATCTAGTCTATGCTCTGTTTTCTGGGGGATAGATTATAGCACTGTTGTAATTTAACTAGGACTCGTGAGACTATATTAAGATGTCACAGAGGCTCCATTACTTCTCCTGATTTCTGCCTTCTAGGCCTTAGACAATTAAAATGAAATTTCAAATAAGGAGGTTTGGAGGGGAAAGAGGGGAGGCTTGAGAAGCATTCATAAAAATTATCCTCTGGGGGGAAGAAAGGCATGATGATTAACTAGTTTTCCTTCAGCTCTTGTTGCTATGATTCTATACTCTGGAGAGTGAGTAATTTGAAAAAGAAAATCTCTGTCTCCCAGACAGAGAACATATTCCTCAGACTCAAATTTCATGACCAGATCAACTTTCTCCACATTATAGATGTCTATGCATACTTCCTGAGCATTTAATTCTGTAATTTGCTAAAATTATTAACATTAGATTTTGTCCCCTAAATTGTTATAAAATATCTGGTTAAAAAACCGCCCTCTGCTCTGGAAAGAAGCTGAATTTTAATGGTTGCTGTCTTGCTTGAGGGATCATTTAGGAATCACTTCCTATTTAATGAGACTAATGAATGATGTTCACTCTGAACAGCAAAAGAATGTTGAGAAGGGAACAATTCTCTTTCCCTTTCTACAATGGAATATCTGGTGATGTATTTCCTCAAAATACACTGACAGAGGTAGCAAGTGACAGTAACCTACCAATTCCCTTGACACACAGAGTGAAAAGTAAAAAGGGATTTTTAGGCTCTTTTGATTATGTGTGATACCTGACTGGACAAAAATCCAAGCAGTATGTTCTAAATTCAGCATTATATTGTGCTTGCCAGCTTGAATTATTCTATGATTCTGACTTTGCACTGGGCTTCCTCTTTATAGAGAATGTGGAAATGTGCTGTATGTTATGGACACAGAAAAGGACTGATCATTTAAAATGGCTCATACCTAATTCCCCCATTTGTGTTTTTTTAGTGACTTTCATATGTCAATAACAGCTTCCAGGAAAAAAAACTTTCTTTAAGGAAGTAAATATTTCACACGCTTGGTTTTTTAACAGACAAAAAATATCAGTTCAGGAAATTTCCAAGAAAGGTCAGTGTATGCACCAAAAAATATTTGACTTGGCCACTGTTATAAGAAAAGTTTCTATTTACCCAAATCACCTCAAATTTTCAGTTTCTTCTGACACAGCTTTTCCTATCAAAGACACTGTAGAAGCATGAAGTTTAACTTTCTGCCAGTCAGTATATTGATTTCATTGCATTTACAGTATGTTTCACATAGACATGCAAGTCTAATATGTAAATTATTGAACAGGAAAATGTATATTGTAGATTTTGAAGAGTTATATGTAGCACGAGGAAGGGGAATCAATAAAATTCATTGCAACACCAACACTCTGGTCGATGTGGCAGCTGTTTCCTTTGCTGCCTGAAGAGCTTTGTTTTGACCAGAGCTAAGTAGCAGATGTTTATGAGTAATAAGGATGTTGGTAAATTTATTACCTGTTTCTATAGGTAACATAAGTCTCTAAAATTGAATTTTCTTTAGAACTGCTTACTTAGATCACAAAGCAAATTCCAGCCTGATACTATGTAGGATATTTATAAGGTTTTTTTAAGTAATTTTCTTTCTTGTATTACCTAATTCATTTATCTAAATCTTTAGGAAATCACTGACTGTGAAGAAAAACATTCATTTTCTGTTGTCTGTATCTTTAATATCACTTCCTTGAATGCATAAGCAAGAGGATTTTTCAAACATGTATTTGAAGGTTATTTTGTAATAATATAGATGGGAAGGAAGGCAATCTGCCATCTTGTAACACAATTCATTTCTGCTTCACTCTGCTCAAGCCTGCTGAGTTTGACTTCTTCAGTTACAGAATTCAGAACAGAAATTCTTACAGCACAGCTTGAAGATGCTGCCCTCATTTTGATCAGCTAAGCTACAGGGCAAGGAGGAGAGAAGGAGACCTATAATTGAAAGACATTTTCATAAAGGTTTGAAGGGCTTCAGTGGACCTTTCAGCCTCTGGGATGATGAAGGTCACCTTCGAAAATGATCTGAATACCTTCACAAAGGAGGGCCAGCTTGGCCTCCACACTCCATAGCCAGACAGATTCATCAACATGGAGCAGGAATGACAGGAGGAAGTAAAAAAATTAAAAAGTCCAATTGGAAGCAAAGCACATCACTAGTCCTATTTGCCTAAGTCACTTTGATTTTCCCCACTGAAAAGAACTGTCATCTAGGTAACCAAATGTAGTGGGCAATGGGGCTCCAAGGTCTTGCAAACCTACAATCAAGTAACAGTGTAAAGCAGAGCTGATCTTACATGGCAGAAGAGATTTTTGGGTGAGAGATTAGACAAACTATTTATTTGACTGCTTATTTTGATTTTTTTTTCTCTGTGACCTTTCCCTAGTATTTCCCTGTGTCAACTAACTGCCCATAGAAATAATCATCATGTTCCAATTATCCCTTATCTTTTTGGAAGAATGACAACCATGATATAGAAAGAACACTGGATCGGAAAAACAAACAAACAAAAACCAACAAAACAAAAACAGATCAAAAGAAGCACACAAAAAACCCCAAAACCCAAAAAACCAGACCATTTAGAACTGCTGACTTCTTCCTGACACTTAAGGTATGCACTTTCAGCATATTAATGACAGCTTTGACAGCACTGTAAAGGTGAAGGATGAAATTTCTAAAGGTTGTTCTTTAGACATTTATTAGGAAGAAACAGCATTCAAAAATACATTTGCTTTCATCTGATCATGGCAATGCACTTCTGAGTAGTCAGAATACACAAGTCTGTAAAACTTCAACTATTATTATATTAAAAGAAACATGCAAAAATATTTTTGTTACTATTAATCATTAAGAAAGATTAGGAACTATTTTACATCTGCTTCTGTTTTATTTAGACAATGTGACATCCAAGAAGAGCAAAGTCAAATCTACCTGGTTTTTTTTCAAAACTTCTTTTTAAGTGTCATTTAAATGGAGACATCTTAGAATCCAGTTAGTTAATTTTTTGTCCACTTGGATTACCTTTTCTTTCAAATGAAAGCATCGTATATTAACAAGTTACAGGATGATATTAATAAATATCATGCAACTGTATGGTTTGTTGTGGTGTTACAAGTCTCACTGTAACTGCTAACACATAAACAATGATGACTTTTATATTCTGTGCAAGAGTGATGATGATCTCTCCTTGCCTTTTTTGATGACTTCTTCACCCTTAAGACCTCAGCAATGAGAATACTGAAGGGTTATGCCAGTGGCAGTGTATAAACCTAATTAAACAGAGAAAATTGAAGCCAGGGAATATTCACATGGTCTTTTAAGTATTATTTTTTTGTTTAAAGGTTAATTGTTTTACCCTCAAATTTAAAGCAAAAGCTAAACACGAGCAAAAAATGCAAAAGCAAAAATTAGGAAGACAGAGAAGGAAAGTTTTTATTTCAGACATTCCCTGTAGGCAGCTTTTTAATCACAAAGTACTGACATTTTAATTTAAACAAAATAATTACAAGCAAGAGGTGAGTGAACCTTTTTGCATGCAGTACACAATCACACCTTCCTTAGCTCTAAAGAGAAGTTTCAACTATTTATAATTAATCAAGTCCATAAATACTGCTATATTTCTGGTTTTTTTAGGCAGACCAAAGCAGTTTTATTTTTAAAAAACATTCATTAATGAAGCATAAAAATTAACAAACCCGACTCAGTGCTGACAGTCACCCTCACAATATAATCCAGCTTCATGAGGCTCAGCTGGGTGAACTCAGCCCACTTGAACTGAGGGGGAAAATAATTGTTGAAGGACTAAAAGGCCATAATTTTGTAATCACACAGGTTCACTTACACAGCCACACTTACACTTACCATGTCAGTTATGAAAGCTGAAACGAGCAATAAGGCCAAAATTGTTAAAACATCAATATTAACTCTAGAGAAAATTACCAGGAATCAGGGTAACAAGAAGACTAATATTGCCAGAGAAGGGACCATTCCATCTCAAGGAGCAAAAGAGACCATCATTTACCTGCCACACTGCAAAGTGCAGAGCCATCAAAGATGTAGTTTTAATGAACCTAACAGAACTTACTGAAATGCCACGTTGCGTGATCCTTGTTGAAAGTGTGCACTGAGGAAAATATGTTTTGATCACAGCTATGAGTCCTTGCAAGGGTTGCAAACATGCTTTAAGGATATATATTTTTAAAAATGTCTACAGAAACCTTTGGCATTTCTCGGTGAGGGGACAGCACCATTGCAAAGGTAAAAAAAAAATTCTCCTTTTTTGGTTTGTCAAGCATTCTAAACCTAATAGACCGGTATGTTACCAGCATGAACCTTCACAACACTGACTACACTGACCAGCTAGTGTCCAAATCAAATGAGGAAAGAGAAGAGAAAGAGTAAATGCAACAATTATTTATTTTCCCTCTGGAATGGATTTTCTCAATAAAATTAAAGGCAGAGACAATTTTCCTTATAGATAACCAGGCAAAAAAATATTGTATGTTGTGTAGGTAAGTAAACTGTACCACCTGTGGCAATATGTAGCAAGTCAACAAATCTATCTTTCAAATTGTGGTACCTGTTGAAGCTTGTAGTCAGATGTCCATGCTTTCACCTGAGGTTTAGCTAAGTGCACAGAGCATGGGAAACTACTTGACATGAAATGGATTAGTGATGAAAAGCAGCATAGCAAGAAGCTGACGATAGTTGTGGCAATGCCAGGAGGAATGTCCAGATCTCACAGGACATTAAATTAGGGGGAAATTATTCAAAAGTTGATTGGAGGAGTGTTAAGGCACAGAACCTTATTAGTCCAACAATAATCAAACAACCATATCTGGCATAAAAATTTAGGTATAGATGTAGTAAAACTGTAGTTAAAATGGGGAAAAAATTATTAGGAATTGAGTGGCTTTGGAGCAAAGAAGAGAAAAGAAAGTGGATGGAGAAAAGTAAGCACTGGAAATATGAGACAAAGGGGGGCTAAAAAGGTGACCATCACTCATAGTCAAGATGCTGGTCAGTACGGGTTGTTTGACTTGTATCTGTGACTGACCAACACAACCTATTTGACTCTATTTCACAGAAGTAGGGTTGGTTACTTAACCACTCAACTACTTCCCTAGGAAGCTTGGTGCAATGCCCTACAACCCCCTCACTGAGGAACTTTTCTTAATATTCAATCTAAGCTTCCTCTGTAGCATTTTGAAGCTGCTTCCCCTTATCCTACCTCTTGTTACTCTGAGAGAAGAAATTGCCTCCTTTCAGGCAGTTGTAAAGTGCAATGACTCTCTCCCCTTAGATTAGTTTTCTCCAGACTAAATATCCCCATATCCCTCAGCTGCTTTTTGTAAGACATGTGCTCCAGACCCTTACACAGCTCCATTTGCCTTCACTGGACACACTCCAAAACTTCAGTGTCCTCTTGCAGTGAGTGGACCGAAAAACTGGGCACAGGACTCAAGGTGCAACTTCACCAGTACCAGGTACAGTGGGATGATCACTGCCCTGATCTTTCTGCCACAGTATTGCTGATAAGGGCCAGGATGCTATCAGATTTCTTGGCCACCTGGGCTCACATTGGCTCATGCTCAACACTCCCAGGTCCTCCTGCAGGGCAGTTTTCCAATCACTCTACCCCTACCTGTAGAAATGGATGGGGTTGTTGTGACCACTTGCAAGACCTGGCACTTGGCCTTGTTGAACCTCAAAATTTTCAAAGGTTTTCCTTTGAGACTGTGGTCTCAATTCTTTGTGTAAATGTACAAGATACTGACACACTTCAAAGTAACCTATTATGTAGCCTGAAAACCAGATAATAGGTCCAGACCAGTTGCCAGAGAGTCCCATGAGGGTTTGGGCACAAGACATAAAAGCAGTTCAATCTGGATTGGCCAGCAAGTAGAATAAGAGTTCTGAGGACTGTATATTGGACAAAGTAGATGCATGGGGTCTAGCTGCCTGAGGAAAATCATATAGAAGATCATAAGTATGTTTCTATACAGCAGTAGTAGCAAAATTAGTGGTGAGAAAAGAGTATGCTCTCTTTAGGTTTCTTTTACATTTATGTAAACATTATTCACATGTATATGATGCCTGTAAAATCATAGTTCTGTCTTGATGTGTTGGTGGTAAACGGAGTCTGCATATTGTGCATATGCCTGCTGGGAGCATGTACCCAGCCTCACTATTGTGTGGACACGGGGCTAGGAATCCAGAGCGTCTCCTCATCTGTGAAGGACTGTGATTCCTGTGAGAGACTGTGATCTCATGGTTTCAGAGTGCACCAACTTTTTATCCAGGTGACTGGGGATGAAAATTCCCCCTAGGCACGGTGCATTCACTGAAACTTAACCATAACAGATTTTAAAAGGCGCTAAAACAGTGATTCCATAATGAACTGATGTGCAGGTTGAAATTTGTGATAAAACTTCTGAGAATGGGACAACTGGACACTGATATACACATAAACCATAATTCATCCTATCAGGAAGCAAAGATTCCACATCATGTAAACTAGTTAATTTATGAATTTATGGAACAGATGTTTTTGTTTCAATTTATAGCCCACAAAATTTGTTCTACTAAGCATTTTGTACATCAAATGTACAAAATGGTTGCAAAGTGCTGTATATTAGGACAACAGCATTTTATACATGCCTAGATTCCACATGAATCTAAAAAAAAAACCAAAACAAAAGGGGAGGAAATAGAAGTCGTTCTTATTTTGCCTTTGCTAATTGAGAAATCCCTACCTGTCCCTAGGCAAGATTATTAAAAAACATAGATGACCTTTCTGATAACCAATCTACTGCCACTGAGGCAGAACTTTTCAGCTGGTCCCTTCTTAGACTCTGAACAACTAAATAAATTTTAAACTTCTTTTTTTTTTCTTTTGTTACAGACCATAAGAAACATAATAAAATAGAAACCACAATCAACTGAAAACTGTTACAATAATTATAAAACAACTACTTATGTAAATTCAAACAGGTGAGATATTCCTGGCACTTTAAGTAACATTAATATTGCTAAATTTTCTTTTCACCTTATTCTGAAGCACCTTACATCTCAGGTAACAGCTGACAAAAGACAGGAAAAGGGCAGTGTGTTCTCATGTCCATAGACAGTCACTAGTTGGCATTTGCAGAGTTCATTCTGTCAGATTATTACATTATGCCTTCTTTCCAAATTTGTCCTTCCACAGAAGTGTTGCTTCTCTCTAATATGACTGTACTCTGCTCCTATGAAGTAGAGCCATCACCCATGTAGCCTAAGAATAAAATTAAAACTTCTGTTGCCAGGATATGGATAAGAAAGCATTGCAATTTATTCTCGTTGCACATCTTTCCTTAGTTGCTTGGTCTGTCATCTGCTAGTGTGCAGAAAAGAAACCATACTAGGCATGTCTATATTGATCATAATGTGCTTAGTATTCTATTTTTTTAATCTAGATTTTTTCCATATCTTTATTCTTCAGATCATGATTTTCTTCCTCAGCCTAAAATATGGTTTTCATCCATTTCATCCTGAGCAACCTTACCTGCAATAAATGTGATGTGGTATGAATAGTGAAAGATCTCAGTTCAAGTAATCGACTACTACCTCCAATGTGTTAGTAAAGTCATTGCCATGTATTATCAGGCTGCAGCCTTCCTCACAGCTCCAGATCAAAAGGCAATCCTATCCTCCTCTGTACTTGCACTGTAAGCACTGTAAGTTTTCTGTAAGCACAAATCAACATAAAGCTGCAGAAAAGTTTGCAAACTTTATTTCTTTCCTTTTTTTGGCAGGTGATCTTATACTCATGTGACTGAAACACTGACTAATTTTCAGCTGTCATGGCATATATAAAGTTGCTGTAGTATAGTAATAATGTAATAATTTTTAGGGGAAAGAAGGTTGTATGTATGCTACATAAGCAATTGTTGGTCTGTTTCAAGAATGTTTTTGAAAAGACACTTCCTCTTCCTGTTTGTGATGCTGCTGTTGCAAATGCCTTGTTTTTGTTTTTTTTTTTAAAAATGGTAACACATACTGCCTTCATTTGAAAAAAACAGGTGTCTGCTAAGGAGGGCAGAAACCTCCCTTGAAATGGGAAAAAATGTGAACTACTCTGAATTATTAAAATCTTGAAATCAAGGTGCTCTCAGCAAAGATATGGGAATAGGAATAACAGTTCTTTACTAAGGAAATTAAAATAAAAATGAAGTAGCACAAAAGAAAAAAAAGAAAAAACAAACAACACCCCACAAAAAAAGCACACACAAACAAAACAACAACAAAAAAAATCAGCCCAGTGACAGAGTCAAAATATAACCTGACACCCTGTTTATTGGGTCCCTAGAATGTTGGTAGCAGTCCAATTAAATGG